>DWON01003499.1:0-17938 GCA_018251015.1 Phocides pigmalion okeechobee
AGATAATTATAAAAAGTGTGAACGTACAAACATGCACAGGTTTCAGAGACCAGATTTAATATATAATGAGATATATACTGAAATAATTCGATGTAGGATGTGTGTAGGTTAGTTTGTATGCCGGTACATACCTTGCGTAATAATAAACATTATTAGTGCTTGGCTGGGTTTTATATCATATTAGTGGATAGAACGCGTTGAATAAATAAAATTTCTAGAATTTTCCCTGTTTCTATGCAATGAATTTTGTTCTATTTCTAAAATTCAAGTTTGTAAAATTTTGTATGTTTCTTAAGAAATACTTTTAATTGAGGTTAAACGCACTTATGTTCATACTTTTTCTGATGCGTTTCATATGTCGATTTGCAGTAGAAAATTGAAGGAATATTTCGATTTCAAGTTGATAAACGGTTGTTCAGTTTGATGGGAGATCTCAAGGTCTTATTCTGAAACGTTTTCTTTGCACTGTCTATGTGTAACAAAGTGTTTGATATTGGCTAGGTATGTAGTAACTAATACTTGCCAAAAATTTTTTTATTGGTGTGAGCGATATTTGTTTCGGGACAAATTGGGTGTGTGTTAAAAACGGCTTAAGTACCTGACAAGATATCAGCTGATTGCATTGAAGCGTGAATGTTAAGTGATTGTTGTCAATTTATTGGCCAGTTCTTTTTGCGTAAGAATTGAATTTTAGGGCATCAAGCATTATGAATATTACTGCGACTTTATATCTTCCTTCATCATTTTCTTAAGTGGCATCTGAAAATTTTACTAACGGTTTAAAAGAATGAAGATAATATTTTTTATTTATATGATGAGATATGTATAAAGGAGTCGTAATGTTTATGCGTAGACTCTAGTCAATAGTCTGATATCGATCGAGCGCGTATAAAATTAGAAACTAAACATTCGCTCACACCAAAACTGATTGAACCTTTAAAATGTGATGTATCTTATCTATATCTACGTTAATTCTAGTTGACTCTATTTTAATATATCAAGTTTCGTGCAACTAATAGAAGAAAAAGTATATAAAATGAAGTTATTAACTATTAGTGTAAGTTCTACTTTATTTATTTAATGAATTGATTGCGATTTTTATATTATAGTTGTAAGGGATCCAGTGATTCGCGATATTGGACCCTAATACGATTGTAATAGGGTGTTCGTTGCTTTTCTAGACAGGTTTTTGGGTCGTCTGTTTTCGTTTTCACTTTGTATCTTAGCATACTTTCTCAATGCTATGATATGGGTTAGTGTTTCGTAGTTCGGTATGTTGAGCCTTTTTACTTTGTTGCCGATATTTTTTTACCGGAAAATTAACATTTTTATATCGCTTTTTAGTACCGGCTAGATGTAACGCACTCGTTTGTAATATTCTAGTGCATGACTTTTAATGAGTAACATATTTTGCTAAGTCTCACCAACACTGCAGCTATTTTGTAATTACCATTAACTCGATAGGTTTAAGGAGATGTTTTCAAACTGATACAGTAACTGCAATGGGAAATGTATCTAAAATCGTTACCATTTCTTTCACATGTATATTTTGATGTATACGATTATAACATAGGATATTCTTCTGTAGTCATTACGAGGAAAGACGCGTAAGATCAACTTTTTAGTAAGACCTTTTCGATTACAATTATTGTATTGGTTGAGTGAAATAGACAATATTTCTTAATATAATGCAAAAAAGTAGAAAGGCTCATTTGTAAAGAATTTCCAATAAAAATTATAATAGACAGTTCCTCACATAGAGTAGTTTTAGTTAATACAATAATCGTTCTATGTGTCCATAGCAATCGTTCTTGTAATATCAGTTAAAGGGATTGATTAATACGTAATATACAGTCGCGCTTAAATGATTATTCAATAAGCTTTTGAAGATGCTTTAATATATTTTTTTATATAATTAATTATTCCTCCATACGGTGCACAAAACTGACACTGCCGCCCGAAGGCAGACCGAAACCAAAACGACTTTAGTGTTAAAATTTTCCACTTAGTTCGTGTTAGCTTTAAGAATTATATTCAATGAGGTTATACTTCTTTAAAGAGTAGAATTTAGTGGTGCGTGTTAAGAGTTATGCGTAAAAGATTTTGAACACACGGAACGGAACTTGCATGGAAAGCAAATTATTTTCTGTTTCGCTCAAAGTGTAAGTAAGTTATAATAAAAGTAAAGGATTCATTATAAAACTTTATACGTTATAAAAGTATAGGAGGGATTTAACAATCCGGTAAGAGATTTTACCCTCATATTAGCTGAAAATTAAACACAATTAACTGACGCGTCGTGGAGTTGAGAGTTTGATCTTCAGCCTTACACGTAAAAATTAACTTAAATTTCTATTCTGGGTCTGAGTGATTGCACAAACGTCTTTTTATGTGCTCGTGGATAAATTCTAATATATATTGTACGTGTCCATAGATATCTCATTAGAAATAGGATAATTTTAATAAAATTATCCGATTTCTAACGTGGACCTTTTTTTTGTTTAAATTTACTTTATTGATTCGTTCATATAAGCGCGGAAGATTCGACTATGTTAAACATAAACATGTTTAACAAGAATTAAGTAATTCTTGTCTTCAGCCAGACACATATAAAAGACGTATTTAGACGTATTTCTATTCTGGATGTGGGTGATTGCAAAACTCTTTGTATATATGTATGGAAGCTACGATATAGAAAATCATTATTATTTATAATTATTTTAATGACACTTATAAAGGTGAAAAAGTATCATTCGACCGGGGAAGTACCAACGCCACCCTCATAATCCGCCGTAAAGCATTACTTGTGTTTCGGTTGGACAGGTGCGGTTTGAAGCGAGGCGAACATCTTAGTCCT
Source organism: Phocides pigmalion okeechobee (assembly GCA_018251015.1). NCBI lineage: Eukaryota > Metazoa > Arthropoda > Insecta > Lepidoptera > Hesperiidae > Phocides > Phocides pigmalion. Next base: position 2,858 of record DWON01003499.1, read on the forward strand.
CAGGAGTAGCAACGCACTTACGAGCTCAGGTAGGACTTCGGTCGTATTTGTGGTTGTACCTGGATGTCTATGGGCTGCGACTACTTACCATCAGGTAGTTTGTATGCTCGTTTGCTACTCTTCTTACAATAAAAAAAACTTAACATATAGTTTGCTTTAATTTCTTGAATAGTTATTACGTTTTAAAGAAGTATAACTTCAAACGTTCGTACATATGTACATAAATATATGTACACATGCTTGTAATAGCCGTGTATACGTACCCTTATGAATATACGTTATATGACAACACCATTAAATATGAAATACGAATCAGTTAATTACAAAGAAAAATGAATTGAAAAATGCCTATTTTTTTTTATATTAAAAATTTTGAATTCTTAAGTGTCTTTTCTAATTTATAATTTTAACGTGCATGCATTTTCTTAACATTGAACAGGTGTTTTGTACAATTTTATTTACGCGTAAAAGTTGTTTCCGGTTGTTGATTTTAGTTTCATTGAAGTTTTTATTTTATGATCTGTCGCTAAAGCGATGGTCCTTTGAGCAATAGAGTATTTATTTTTTGTTTAATGTGTATTGTTAATCGCCGGCTAGTTTAGAGTGGGGTTGGTAGTCTTAGATACGTTAATTATGCTGTTAATTTGGCAAGTGACAGTTTAAAACAGGCGTATTATTAAATAGACTTCTAATTTATGGCGTATGCGATTATTTCTTTGACTAGATTGGATTCTTAGACCCTGGCGTTCCATTTATTTGCTTCTCTGGCCCTCATGCGGTGGGCATTCGTAAGCTCGAAACGAAACAATAGGATTAGGAAAGTTGTCGAAGGACTTTTGTGACTCTACGGTTATCGGTTTTCTGAATGCTAAGGTCTGTAATTTTTATAGAGAAGAAATGTTCATCATAAATAGAAATATAAACAATTTTACCGATCAATAACAAATAGGAGTCTATTTCTTGTTAGACATAAGTACTAGTTAAAAATGTTATAGGACCGTAGTGTCTGTGTCCTTAAAAGTATTTTTGTTTATTTGACCCAACGATTGTGGTCACTCATATTGTAGGCTGTATTTTATGACCACACAAGTATTCTAATGATTTAATCTACGAAGGACAAAAGGGAGAGGGGCACGATCATCTGATTATTATTGATAGTGATAGTCATTTGCAACGTGCAATTTGCAATGCACTACGTTAGACAAACTTTAGTCTTCTTTGAGAATGGACGTAAATATCCACGAGCTACATAGATAATTTAAAATCAAGGCTGCACACTCATTTGCTACTCTTCCAACTAAATTACCTGCAAGTTCATTTGGACAAAAAATAAGGGACTTTATTTCTAACAAGTCTTCTAATAAGGGCCCGGCTTCTACGGAGAGCCTCTATTTCTAAGAAGTACCTTTTTATGATAAGGGGTCTTTATTTTTTAATGACGCTTCTATTTATGATCATATAAACGCAATAATGTTTCACAGCTGGGCACGGGTCTGTCATCAGAATGAGAAGAGTTAGATAAATGCAATATGCGTTGGCAAATTGCCTATTGTTAGACATTTCAAATAATCCTCTCTATTTCTAATCGAACTAACGAGGATCTCTTTTTAAATTTAAATATTTGTTTTATTGAATTGTTCATTATAGATAGCAAAGATTTGGCGTTGTAAATATGACATACAGGTATAAACTAATTCTTGTGTTCAGGTTAAAGTATTAAAAAAAAAATTAAAAAGTCAGTCATGACGAACATTTTTTTTTTCGATTTTACGTAAAACATTCAATTCATACATTAATAATACATTTTAATGAAAAAATATTCTTATAACCTTGAAAACATTACACCCACCTTATATCATTTAACTGACTTATGTTCCGTATAAAACTGAGAATCAATGGACTATTTGATCGTGCCCTATTGATCCCTCAAGACGGCCCATTATTGATATTGTTTTAACATAATATTAGTTATAAGTTTTCGCGTTATCATCGCAGCTATTAAAGGCATCAGTTTTTCGAATCCCACTGAATTTACCAACCCCGTTAATATTATGCTTCCATTAATGAAATAAAATATAATATCATTATAGAATGTTAGTACAATCGATATGCACTTCGATTTTAGTATGTAGACAAAGATATATTCAACTTCTAAATAGAAAAAAATATATTTAAGCACAATAATATTGTATTGTTAATAAAAAGTTTAGTTTCTTAGCAAATTTTAGTGATTAGTTATTAATGAAGTTATAATTTCTATATTATTAACGCTCATATTATAATATATTGTATAGGGTTAAGCGTATAATTTCACATTTTCCCATTGTTGCCATATTTTTGTAGATACCCTACTTAGAAGTTCATTCTTGCTTAGCGAAAATTTTCTTCTACAATGTTCAAATGATCAAATTAAAAGCATGCGTAATAAATTTAGAGAAAATACTTATTTCGATCTTAGAATATAGAAAGTATAGAAGGCGTCAACTGATTTTTTTTATATATATTGCGATTTCGTAATTTATTTCTTGCAGCTTTTATAATTAATAGATGGATTCGAATTTTATGACGTGTAATGAAACGAGATTTATTTTCCAGTAGAATGCCATTTAAAATCGTATTCGTTACACTTAAATCGAAACAATAAGATTTTAAAATGTGCCAAATTGGCTTACATAAATGGTCACAGACGAATTTGATGCTTCTGTATATTTGTATATTCTAAGGAATAGTTTTGGTACTACCATGTCAGTTAAGCGATGTTATATGAAATTTGATACAACTAATACGTTTTTGTCATGAATAATCCCAGATTCTTCTCGCAAAATTAATGCAGGATCGGAATTTTAATCCGCTGATGCTGATCAACGTTGTTTATAACTAAATGAACTATTACGATAAGGTATTCAAACTTCATTAATTTACAGTTAAGAATATTTACATTTTACTTTATTTGTAGTAATTGAATCCTTGACTTTGATCGAAAGATACTTGTGTGCTTCAGGGATTTTTATAACAAAAAAATTGTTAACCCTTTATTTGTCTTGTTTAAAAAAATGCCTCTTGTACATGTAACTTTAAAAAATATACATCCGATTTTAAAATATAGGAAATATTATTTTCCCACAGCGAAGAAGTTACATTGTCGAAAATTTTGTTGTTAGAAATATATATAATTTTACATTACACAACATAACATAATTTTAGGAAATTGAAGTTACAGTTTTTTTAATGACATACTGCACATTGAAACCAGCCATAATCTTTGTAATTAAAACATTTTTATCGATCTTGTAAATTGTTAACTATCAATTTATGAGATATTGACTGTTACTTATGAAAAGTAACTCAATATAAGGATAAATCTGTACGAGTTGTCATAATTTCATATCGCATACTCATGGGTGCGTACCAAAGCTTAGGTTGTTGATTATATTTTTATTATATGTTTATTTATTTTAGTTTTATCCTATGACACAGATGAATTTATTTACCTAATATTATTTACATACATGTTATCGCAATGCTAATGAAACTAATGGCTATGAACTGATTGCTTGCTCTATATTACCATAGCAAATATATGAGGATATTTTACTATGCATAATTCAATGTGTCAATATTATGTGCCAGAATGCCTCTTGAATTTGACTGGCGGTTTGTAGGCGTTGCTTCGGTTGATAAAATAATGTGAAACAGACTTTGGTGAAAAAAAACGTAATTATTGTTGTTTATATGTTCAGAATGAAATGCTTATTTTTATAAATATAAATTCTGACAAGTTTGACGAAGAAATTAAAATTTAGCTAATGGCAGTCAACATTTGGCCATATTCAAAATAAATACTAAAAAAAAAATCATTACATTGTAAAAGAAAATTAATAACGTTGTTTTGTTACAGCGTGTATATTTATTGACAATGACCTTCATTAAAAATCAGATTTACTATATTTTGGATTTTAATTAAAATGTGGAGTAATATGTGGATTTAAAAAGTTTTTGTTTCATTGCAATAAGGAAAAAATCGAGAAGGTCATTAGTTATAAGCAAATCGATTGACATGGATATTGATTATTAGAAGTGGGGGAAAATAGATATTAATGTATTTCTTTCTTTTCGGATCATTCAAACAGGTCCAGGCTTTAACAGTTCGTTCGCGATACGCTGTTCGCGTTTACAGACAGGTAAAAAATTCAAAGTGATTGGATATGGATCGATAAGATGACTTTAATGCCGAATTATATAAGCTTTTTTTTCGAAAAAATATTTCAACACGTAGACAGACGGGTTAAAAAAATCAAAGTTTTTGGATATGCATCGACAAATGACTGTAATGACGAATAATATAAGCTAAAAAATATTACGTGTAGTAACACAGCCAGCTTAAAGTTGTAAAGTTGTATATCTGTGGCGACAGAAATCTTAGTGACGCTAAGCAACGCCTCAAATCATGTCAGTACTATGCCCGAATTTGTTTTGGCTCAAAATTGTCCCTTCCGTCCATTGAATTTTTAAAAAATCGCATAGATTAAGCTTCTTTCTTGATGCATTTTTCTATTGAAAATTTTAAGTGGAGACTCGTGGCAGAACATAAGTAACCGGAGCATTTTGTACAATAATCCTATATAATTAGTGATCGGATATTTATCATCATCATTTATCCCACGTCTATCAGTTTTGTCGGATGTTCTTCTGTCAGCAACCATTCCTAAAAAAAATCAAGTAATAAATCTGTCAACATTTTCTCTTTTTTTTTACAGAAGAACTGCTTGAAACTTTTTATATTGATATCTAAAAAATGGCTACAACGATTTTAGCACACTTCCAAGATTACATTTTTGTTCACTACTAATTATTCATATTTATGTATATATTTGTCATATTAATAAAATTTTTGGACATGATCAAAAAATTACTGATATCAATGTCGTTCTTAAAAAATAAAAGTTTGTTTTTTTATAAAAATAGTATACCAATTCCCGGTATTACCGGTGAATTTTCTGAAAAAAAAAAACTTTTAAGCAAACCTTACCCGGACAAATTATGAACACTTTAAAAATACGTAGATTAATCTTATTTATTGGTATTCATTCATTCTGTCACGAGTCTTCACGCCACCGACACACATCCAAGCTTCTCGCATTCTCAAAACGAGATGACCCTCTTACATTTATTTTTACACTGTCTACCTTATGACTATTTGTATATCGTTCTATTGTAATTGTAACGTAATGAGAAAAGAGTTATTTCTGAACTTCTACTCGACCAACGCTTATAACAGCATATCTTTTAAGAATAACGTGTGATATAACATTATTATATTTATAATAAAATGTCCTTTAGTCCAATACGTGAAGTGTATACACGACTAAAATACCAAAACTGTTACAGTACTTAATTTAAATGCCAATGTTGGAACGCTTATAGACGGCTCGCCTGTCGTGGGTATATTAAAAGTTAAGTGAAATGTTCGAAAATTTCCTAATTGTTATCATTCGTCCTGCGTATTCGTTCGTGTGCTGATCACATTTATATTGTACGATAGATAATTATACCAAATAGTCTCTATCGAATGTTGCGAAAACAATTTTATTTATTGTAGACGTGATCTACGGGCCAAAATTGATGTTAAGGTTACTTAGTAAATTTGATCAGCACATTATTCAAGTTGGTACCGTGTTTCGATAATTTTAATACAACACTTGCTTTCTTCGACCAATTTCAAATTCCTGTGTTGATTTTCAATTTTAAACTTCTTGTTCACTTGCTTATGGGTTGCAGGAATTATGTTTATGCTTTCGATTGTGTCCCACATTATTTTGCCTTGGTGACAACTGTATCACCCCACAGTTTCCAATCATCCCATAAATCTTAAATTTCTTTAAAAACTAAATGTCATATGAATCTTTTCTATAAGCCAATTCTTTAGAATATTCCAATATCTCAGTCTTTCTGAGCATGAAAAATTTAATATTTCTTCAGGCAAGTTATTTTTCTTTTCATAAATTATTTCAAATTCTAAACGATTCATTAATGATGCTGCAGCTTCAAATTGATCATGTGTTGAATGCTGATTAAAACCTATTTTGCTAACATTGATTTGTTATTTTTATACTGCTCAGAGAAGGAACGCTTTTTCTTCTCGTTAATCTTAAATTTTCCTATTGAAGTAATCTTGATTTGTCTTTGAATTTGTTGAATTTTCGTTCCTTATTAACTTACCACTTAATTTTTATATTAACATCTTTACAAAAAAATTGTAACGTTATCGGATGTTTTTTAATCGTTAACATTTCTCTCATTAATTTGCAAATTTAACTCTTTAGTAAGTTGACAAGATGTTGATTAAAATTTACTTTTAGTATTCGTTTCTAACAATAGAATACTAAACAGTTACCGGTTGCTCAATTCCGTCTAATACGCCTAAACAAACAATTATCTTAACACGGTACCTATAAATATATTGCAACATATTATTATATTTACCTAAGAGAAATTTATGAACGCTAGATTTTGTAGTTAGTGGAAATGCATGGGTAATTTTCATATAGTGAATTAATGTTTTTTGTTTAATTTTTATATTAGCCAATGTTCTAGAGACCTTGATATTTAGTGAATAGACTTCACGGGCATCGTGCAAGGAGCTATTTTGTGTCACTTTTCCTTTAGGACTTTAATCGAATGCTAACGTTGGCACATTCATTGTTACAATAGCTTTTAGCTCCTCAAATCCTGAATGTACAAAATATGTGACACGGCTAGTGTGATCAGCTAGATTTTTGTTAGGATGCGCTTAGGTGAATGTACCTTTAGCAAGACTGGAAATGGTTCTCTTTTAATTTAAACTTATCGTTAGTTTCGCGGGAAGCTATTATTTATCTCGGTGTTAAACGCTATCTTCGAATTCGTATGAAGATTCCGGGTAGTTTGAATTAGTTTATAAACTAGGTTCCTTAATGCAGATCGCTTCAGTTCTCTCGGATGCCCTCTGAGAGCTAATTTAAGAGAACACGGATCAATAATAGAGCTTTATCGAATTTGATAATAATTTACGAATGGATATTTATAAAGAAAATAGATGATGAAAAATGTGGTTACGATTTAAATATTCATAACACACTATAGATAGTTATTTCCGCAAGATATGTGTAAAGTAGTTGGTGTTTTTAATCTTTTAAACGATGCTATTCGTTTAGATGGTATCGGCAGGTGTCGTTGCCACTTAGGACGTGTTAGTTGTTAATGGCATTTGCCACGTTAATGGCTCTAAGCTTTTAGTAAGAATCTGATAGTTACAAGTTAAAGATAACCGTGCATGGTTAAAGAATCCTCGTTTAGAACAAATTGTAACTACGTATAGCATAATAATTGATGTGTCCTTTTTAATCGGTGTGCGATGTTGGTTAGTTAATCGTCGTTACTGTTAGTAATACGATTTCGATGTCTTATGAACGTTAGTTGTTACGGCCCCGCGGTGGGCGCCAATATTTCGTATGCACAAATACTCTATTCTAATAAAAAGTTTTAATCACTGTTTTTTATACTAAGAAGTTGCGGTGTACGTCGATAAAGCTATAGGGATGTTTCTATTAGTTGCAAGTGTTATTTATAGTGGTATGAGTAAGGACAATAACGTTGGTCGTCCTGCTTTAAGGGAATCTATTGTGATAGGGTATGAGCCAGTCGCCGACTGCGTCTGTCGTCGACCGCTACGGTATGTAATCTTACTGTATTTAGTTTGTTAAGTTTAACGTCGCTTCTACGAGGTTTCGCCGTATCATTAGGCAGTTTTCTATTGGGTATTTAGTGGATTTAATATATTTTGAAGGCCGTTTAGCGTGCGTATAGTGTTAACTAATATTTTTGCTACTCGCCGATTCGCATACAATACGTTCAATTTATAGGAATGGCATCATGAATTTTTGATACGTGAGGACCAAAATCTGGTTATTTTGTATTTAATTAATTGTGTTTATGGAAAATACAGGATTTATTTTGCCAGTTCCTCTTAAATGTAAGTGAGAATTTCTAAAATATTTTTATAGTTGTAAGTGTCGATGAATTAAGTTTTTTTTACATTGTAACTACTGCATAAGTACGGCGTGCGTCTCGCGTCTCCTATAGCGCACGAGGGGTTCTCTCACCTCTGTGACGTCATTATGGGATGGGTGTTCGCATTGGGTGCACAAGTATTAAAAACTCATGTTTTATATAGCACTGGGATACTTTATTTTACTGTTTGTTTTTCTCTGGCCTTAATTGTACGCCTGTGGATTTGTTCTAGACATACGTATAACGAATAATAAGATTTTTTTATTGTGGTGCTATTCCTTTTGTCACCAATAATGTATTTCCACCTTTAAGTTGTAAGTGACAGTGTTGATGCATTATTTTCAAGTGAACGTTTTCTAATTTGATTTTTATGATAACTATGTAATCTCAACACAGATACAATATAATTTCGTTGATTCAATGTATTTGAAATATTTTTTATTTTTGTAATTGCCATAATAAATCCAATTACAATACTATATTCATGTTGTCATTGTTTATAGCTATAATATATATCCATATTACAAGAATATATGAGATCATTATGGAGAATTCTCAAGCATTTCCCCAGTACGTATTTATCCCATCATCATTAAAGCTAAATTATAACCGAAGTGAGAGTTAATTTCTAAAACCCTCACAGTTTGAAAAATCAGATGCATGTCAGGGATTCGAAACCCGGACTTCTCGTGGGAGGTCGCTATTTTACCACTAGGCTATTACTGCTATATTACTTACAAAATCGAATCACTAAATACGTTTGTATAGTAATCTCTTACTCTGTCTATTAAGGTTAGCGTTGCCTCACTATCAATGGATTATCAATAAGCTTTCAATACAATTGTGGCTTCAAGAACAAGACATACTATTGTTAGTGCATGACCTTTCGATACTATCAATTGTATCGATACGACTAGTTTTCCATGTCCGAAACGATCGATACATAAACTATCGATGTTTAGGCAACGCTAATTAAAACACTAGCCACCAAAAGAAAGAAAATAAAATGGCGGTAGACGAAAGTTATTATGAAGATAGCTCTATGATAATATGTCTATGGTATTGTAATTGGGCTCATAAAGCCTCAAACCTCAAACCTCATAACTTCTTAATTCAAATACAGCTTTTTAACGACTTTCGGTTACGCTGTTGCTAATTTGGATTAGGGAAGGTTGTATTGCACACATTGCATCGCCGATGTAATTTTGCATATTAGTTGCAAAATTTTTCAATTAAATTGTTATACTCATAGCCTAATAAATGTATTAGAATTTTGTATAAAAATTTTGATTAGATAACAGTTTTCTAAATAAATGTGTAATTTTTATAGCTTTCGGTGTAACGCTGTTTCTAGCATTTTGTGTCTACCCACGCACTGCCACTTAAACAAAATAACTGTATTTTGGAAACTGCATTATATTTTTAATTTATAGTTGTTTGTTATTATTTTGTTAGTTACATCGCTTTGTAGGCAAACAGATATTTATAAGACGTTTTAAATGGTTGATTGTAAAATTCGCTAGTCTGTACCTCGTTTGGAACCTTTTAAATCTGTCCGTTTTAGTGTCACACTTCTGACCGCGAGCCAGTAACAGATTCTCATATCATATTCCCTTAGTAACTCGTGAAATGCTTCAAGAAGTGTAACGTGAAGCCTCGTGAACTTCAGCTGCTGTTGCAAGGTATAATAAGTCACGGTGACGCACGAGAGAAAAATAATGCAAAAACTGATCATCTAACCTACGGAACCGCACACGACGTTCAAATTGCTTCATGGCACGCCTCCTTAAAGCAATTTTACGAGTTGTTTAGCACTTCCACTGTGGCACTTATATTAGATCGGGTTAGTGTTGCGGGAGGCGGTTCTAAACTGGAGCTGTAATCTCTAGACTGAAGATCTGTGTATCATCTATGAATACACAGACGTAATATCTTCAGTACGTACGTACGCCTTCAGTCTTGTAGCGCCGACGTAAATACAGCACTTTTGTTCGCTCGTATTCCACTCAGATTTATACGTACAACACAGGTGTGTACAAGCCACGAGCGCGTTACGCCAAGTAATACACAGCAATGGTGAACGCCGCAGGGATAGTGTTAAGAAGGAGGTTGGAGAATTTTGTACCTGGCTCGTAGACCATAAGGCTGACCCCACATTATGCGTGCGCGTTCCTTGGACGTGTGCGAAGCGCAGGCGCCACGAGCGCGTCGTAACAAAGACGCGAGCGCCGCCTTATCCCTTCAACCGCTATCCCCACCGCCCGCAACTGTTTCGATCAGTCAGAGGACGCGACGTGAGCTAACACGGCACTGTCCAAATTGTGACTGACTTGACTGAAGGGGGTTAAACGCTAAGGCGGTGCGCCCGCTGCATACACGTCATACGGCGCCAACACGCGAGCTAACGTAACGCGCTCGCGGCGTGCACGTGGCGCCTGCGTCACTTACACGCCCTAGGAACGCGCACGCCTAATGCGGGGTCACCCTAAATGGTTTTTAATATAATAAATGAGTAATACAAACTAATGTTACTGTATCTTTAACGAGCTTATTAAAACTAATTCGGTATCTATGTGAAGTGTTTTAAGTAAGATTTTGCACGTCATTATTTTATTGGAATCGTTATTTTTATGATCGCGTAAATTAAACTTTTAAGACCGAAAATAACACGTTTACTTCGATTTAATTAAAAAAAAAGATTAAGTTACCGTACTACAGATAATTTTTAAGCAGTGCAGATTTTTTTATTAAGAAACGTGTAGTCCACCTGATGTTAAGAGGTCACTGCAGCCCATGGACAACCACGTCCAATCTCAAATAGAATACTCTTGACAAAGATGGTTGTTTCCAATAATGTGTATCCGGCAACCACAATGATATTCTTTCGTTTTTCATTTGAGTTACTTCACTTAAAGCGGAGAATGGTGTATTGTTTTGGAAAAAAATCTATGTTAATGGTAAACCTGCAAAACAATTGTAAAATATACATATTATGAAAGTTAAAAATTCTATGTTTTATCTATTATGTCATTTTAACCACCCCTTTAAGGACTTTGTAATTATTTCACAAATCTTGTTATGTGCTTTATCATTAACAAATGCTTCATTCAATTACAATCTGTCCGTCTTAGCAACATTATTTTGAATGATTTTTGATAATTACATATTTAGATATACCATTGTTTATAAACTTTATCCACTAGAATATAAAATGAATTCGTGAAAAATAATCTGAATGAGTTAAAATAAGGGCGTGCAAAATCAAAACAGAGAAAATGAAAAATCCAAAAACTGTTTTTAAAGAGCTAATACTTAAATAGTATTTCAAAAATGTCAAGTTCAAGCATTTGGACCAAGGAGTAATGTTTAATTCGATAAGTGTAGTACGTCACTCGCTGATAGCTGGAAGTTTAATGAAATATATCATATATATGTTCGTATAATATTGATGTTAATCAGATTTTATCACCGTGTCTCGAGTCTTCATGTTAGGAACACGTATACACGTATTTGTGATTAATGTTTTAGATTATTGCACGGCGGATTGATGGTGGACTGAAATTGCAAACATTTCATATTAGCGATTTGTTTATATGAGAAGGACAGTGAGCTAGTAAGAGTATACGCTCATATATTAGATCAGGTAGAGTTGCGAAAAGCGGTTCAACTGGACCTTATTTCTCTAGACTGAATGCGCCGACAATTCACTGAAATATTGTACTTTTTAGAATAGGTATAGCTTCCACGCACAGACACGTTGTTTCCGCTTGCAGTCTTGTGGCGCCGACGTAAATACAGCACTTGTGTTCGCCCGTAATTCGTACATGCAATAAATTTAAATTTATTCTAAAGGTGGTAGAAACGTTAAAGCTCGCCCGGGGCGGCTCCACCGCCACCCTCATAACCCGTCGTAAAGCAAGATGTTCATGTATTGTGTTTCGGTTGGGGAGGTGTGGTTACCGGATTCACATTATTGGAGGCGACCATCTTAGTCCTCAAGAGTAGGGACGCATCCGCGTCCATCCTTAAAAAGAACTACTGATACATTTGAGACTGGACGTGATTGTCCATGGGCTGCAGTGACCACTTAACACCAGGTGGCCTGCATGCCCGTTTGTTACTCTTTCGTAATAAAAAAAACAGGTTTGTACGTGCACGACAGGTGTGTACTAACCGCAAGCGCGTTGCGTCGCGTAACACACATCAGTATTGTACGCAGGGAGTGTAATGTCCTTGCCCGTCGACATCCATGCATGCACACCTCATGCATCGAATGCGTATGCAAACGGGACTGAAATACGAGGTAATACTTAAATGCGTTTCTAGTCTCGAGGACTAAAATGGTTGCCTCGTTTTTAAGTGTAGTCTGCAACCGTACCTCACTTTGTTACAAAAATTAAAAAGAAGCGCTTTACGGCGGTTTATGAGGCTGCCATTGGTACCACCCCGGTCGAACTATAGTTCTATCTATCAAATATAAACAAATGACGATATGCTTACTCATAGCCCCAGTGAATATCATGGCAACCATGATATTCACTGATCGAATTTTACGTCGCAGTACCCATTTTTTCACATCATGCTAACAAGTCAACAATAGGGATGCAGCGGCCACCGAATTTATCTGTTATTCATAAAATTTCGAGTTCAATCTCGTCTTAATATTGATTTTTTGTTTGCTCTGAGTCTGGGTGTTTGTGTATTCGCTTTTATGTGTGTCCATAGCAATTATAACAATCAGAGTCTATATAAAGGCCATAGCCATAAATGTAGGTACGGCTCTTACAGGATGTATCGTACCAGTACATTTGACGTGATGTTGTCAATATTCACTGAGTTATATGAGTGAGAAAAAAAACGAATTTTCAAATTTGAATTTTCCTTTTTTGTTAATCGCTAAAATGAAATGTTTGTTACGACACGTTATCGGTTATAGGGTCAAATCACGCGTCAATGGTTGTAGTAATCTGCTCTATGCAGTATTAATGCGGGTAGTTATGCGCAAAATGCACATTTTTAGCGTAAACTTATCGTATGCGCTAATCTACGACAGATGACAAATCTTGTCTATGCTTCTGATATCAGTTTTTTGACGTAATTTGCATAGTTGAAATTTATTGCTTAATCCGTCTCGAATTTTAACAGTAGTTGTTGAAACAAATGTATTTGATGTTAGTCTGTGGATTTTGGAAAGCATAGAATCTCGTATGTGACGTTTGATGTCAGAATTTATTCAATTTTGCTTCAGCTTAGTTGCACATAGCTACCCCCAAACATAGCGATTACAAACTAGTGGTGTGCCGAGTCAGGTAAACTCGATACTAAATCGATTCTGAATGATTCTGATGAATACTCGAGATCCCTAATACAAGTTATCGCCTACACAGAATTGGAGTAAAAATTTTCGAGCGTCATTTAATCGAGTACTAGAGAATTAAAATCAGAATTCGATTTTATTTCCAAGTCTTTTTCGAGACCGAATTGACATGACCGGTTTATTATTGGTTGCAATTTTTTGACACTAAAAATCATTAAGTTACAATACTCGAATCTAATTAACTACTCGATAACCAGATTCGAATCTATAATTCGAAGTCTCATTCGATTATTTTTTAAAACGCGTACGAAATTCAAGTCGAATAAAGAATTCGAATATCTGATCTGGTTCTTGAGATTCGGGTCTAGCATTCGAGTATCAGACCTAGAAGTCGAGTACCGGAATTAGCAATCGAGTGATTGATTCGAGTCAGTAACTCGATGCTTTTATAACGACTACGAAAGTACTTGTAATATTAGAAATGACCGACTCGGCACGTCACTACAACGGTCCGTTAGGCGTATTGGTGTTAAATCTAGTTGGTATATTAGTGTATTAGGTACAATCCCGGGATCCCGGTAAAATCCCAGTAACAATCCCGGGATCCCGGAAACAATCCCCCGCAATACAGAGTGGTATTGCACAAAGCCAAGTTGTTTGTCCAAAAAATGTGATGTGTTTAATGTTTTTATACGTAAGGTCGCTAGGGTACGTTGTCTATTTCTCAATATTCAGTAGTACATGCTAGACGCAGTTTTCATTTTTGTCTCTTACTAATGATTTGTTACTGTTTTGGCACTGTATTAATTACCTTCTGACAAAAATATATATAATGAAGAAAAATTAATTGCGGTTTTATTTCTACCCTCACTTTTTACTATCATACTGACCCTACGGTTTTACGTCCTATTTCACTGTGTTCAATTTCAGATATCGTCGGCTTAATGTAGTAAGGAGTTTAATTCACTCGTGTATGTAAGGTGAATCCATCGTTTGAATCCATTTTTCAGTCCCAAAAATACACAAAATCCAGTGAAAAACTACAGAAGCCCTCATATAAAAAAATCCGAAATGAAAATATTATAGCTTGTTTGCAAAACACACATTAGCCATTTTCTATACACGCACCTCTATAGCTTTAAGAGTTAAACAATTACAAAGTATTCATATACTGGTCATAGATGATTGAAGTATTTTTTAGAAATAACAGAACTGTATTTACATAGATTCGAAAAACCTCGATAAATATAACATTTTGTTAAAGATACAAAATAAAATGAGCACAATAACAATTATTAATTTATTATTTCGTAATAATACCTTTACATAATATTATATACACATCAAACCACGTTTACGGTATAATACAGTAGATTTAATATACACATATTTACGATAATTTTTTTTGAAGAAAATACTTCTGATATTTTACTAGTCAGTTACTACATACTGAAGTTACCAGCCTTGATATCTCAATAGTGTCATTTACTCTACATAATGGCAACGCTTCATTTGGTGCTACCGATTATTGCTATATTTGTCAAGTATAGCAACATACATACATATGATATGCTATATGTTTGTCAACAAAATACATAAAGACATCCTTGGTGTATTTTGTGACAAATATAGTCGAGTATTTTTACTATGTACCTGTTACTCGCGATTGACGAACGAGTATGGTTCGAAATATCGGTAATCAAAAATCGTACCTC
>DWON01003500.1:0-17938 GCA_018251015.1 Phocides pigmalion okeechobee
AAGCGTCCTCCTTTTAGTCGCCTCTTACGACAGGCAAGAGATACCGTAGCGCTATTCTGGTCCCGCGCTACAGGGACCCCTAATATTTTTATTAAATATCAAAAGGTAATTTAGTTTATAAATTATCAAAGCTTTAACAGATGCGCATATATCTTTACATGCATTATTATTGTCTTTGTACATACGTAACTTTTCCAGATAGAAAATTCTAGTCTCAATTTATATCGATGACTTTGGTTTACTAGTTCTGAAGTCTCTGAAAGAGTTCACGTAAGAATGATGTATGGAAATCCCGGAAGTATATCTCTGGAGGTAAAGAAGTAAATAAATTCCGGGATAGGATTTTCCTTAAAAGTAAAAAGATTTCGGTACAAATCAATTTTGAATACAAGACATGTTCAATCTTATACTCGTAGGAATGTCGACAGATATTCTAAGAATCAATTCTGACAAGATGTTCGGACTTCGACACAGCTGTGATTCTGTTTCGTAATGCATTCGTCTCATATTTATATCAAATTGGAACTCAAGTTAATCCACAAAGAGTTCCCTATATTTATGAGTATTCCTAGTAAATAGTAGTAGTAATATTATATTTGGTAATTATCACCAACAACATTTATAGTTACAATCATTTAATTATCTTAATATTTTATAATAAGTTAAACGCAAAATAACTTCGCGTCTTTGCTACCCAAACCAAGATAAGTTTCAGACGTGGTCGAGACGAAGAAATCACGCTGCATAAGTAAACGCCCAGGTGCACAGCGACTCCGGACAAGTTCGCACTCCCGAGTATTCGGCTTGTTCAAACAAGATTGCAAAATTAATGTCGACAACTCAGCGACAAAAGATGGCGCTGAATAGCCAACATGCGAGTAGTGTGCGGAGCGCACACACGGGCCAGCCATATTACACTTACACATCGCCAAACGTTTTGATTTAATTCATGTATATGCTTAATGCTAATTAGAAGCAAACTTTAAAGTTCTATTTAAATGTACGTACAGTCAAACTGTTTTTACAAAATCTGTAAAAAGCGCTACTCTATGTCATGTTCGAGGAAATGTCGTCACAAACTTGATGCCCTCAGCTAAATGAGTTTTTTGAACTTCGCTACAGTACTACCTGCTGGTATTAATATTAGTATTTATACACTATACAATCAGATATCTCTATAAAAAAAATATTTAATGAAATCCTCCAGCTCCAATAATCGTAATTCGCATTATAATCCATGATAAGGTCAACTACGACTTTCTCAGTTAACATTACTTAGATGACACCTCGCAGTTCTTTTAGGGTTCGGTTAGGGTGGCAATTTTATGAAAATTTAAACGCACATGCAATTTCATGTAGTGTTCTGTGTGGCATTATAGAAGAGTTACTAAAAATATTTTTGAATGTTGTAATAAATAAATTGGTTACTTATTTTCCTAACTTGTAGAACTATGTAGCTAGCTCCTTTCATGAAAATGTAATATACTTTCGTAATGTTATACCAACATTACAATGAAATGTATGCTACGTACGTCACACGGTCACACGTTATTATGAAGGACACTTTTAAGTGGCACACGTGACCAGCGAACCCACGGACACATCGGGCGGGACGAAAACTCATTCGCTGGCGGACGTGACGCGATGAGTTCTCATTTAGAACGAAAGGAATGAAACAGCGCACCTCGTTCCTTTATAGCAAGGAAAATATTTTTGAAACAGAATTTTTAATTTTAGAACTCTTTTCTAAAATATATCCTATTGCGGGTCGCTCCGTGTTATTTTTGCTAAGGGTACAATTTTGTCTCCATATTAATTTACACGGATAAAATTCAGAATGTGTGCGAAATTTATTTTTAACATTACTTATGAGATGGATCAGCTTTTACATTAATCCTTATGACGAAAATTATAACACGCTAAGCAGAGCTTATTTTTACGTGGGAATTCTGATGTTGATCCAGAAAGGTAATCAAAATTGTTCATTTAGACAGTTGCCAGTCTGGGGATCGAACCCGAAATCTTCAGCAGGTCAAACTTGTTTGAAGACCTCTGCACCACGTGCAATATATATATGACGATATTAATGAGAGTCGTATATCTACGTTAAATTAATTAATAATGAATTTCTATTAGGAATCTTACAAATTATCAGCTGTATTTTCTTTTATGTACCATCTGTTAAAAAAATACTGATTTCGTAGGAAACTGCTGGAAAAGGAACCCTTAGAATTTTATTATGTCTGTCTGTTCGTTTGTCAACGTGTTATAGTCGTTTTACTTGAAAATTACTCGTACTACATAGATGAAATTTAAAGGAGACATTTATTCTGTCAATTGCAAAAAATAACATCACATAACACAAATTATTATTGGCGATGGCACTACATTCATGTAATTTATTTAGGAATCAGGAAAAGCATTGTACATAGGGGTAAATTAAAACTAAACCACCTGGCATGCGGGTCGCAATGAAAATCCAGTGTAAGAACTGACTAGTGATTTGATAGAATCCGATAAATGATAACTGACAAGTTAATGCAAGATGCATATAAATATTTTATCTTTCAATCCCCATCTATAAATTAGGATTTCGGCAGTAATTCGATGACCTCAACTATCCGAACTCTCTACAAGTTAACGAACGTTTCGGTAGTGTTGGCGACTTCCTAAGGAGAAACTTAGGTCCGAATCGCCCAAACTCCAATAATATTTAATCCCGGAGTAAATTAAAAGTTAATTCAGAATAATTCAAGAATGTCCACTATACCAGGGCTAATTAAACCACGGATTACGGCCTAGTAAAGTGATTAACTATTAGGGCGGGCAATGATGGACTGTTGATAATATTGTTTTATTAATTAATTACAAATAAAATTGTTTGTGTGTTGTTAGTACAACACACAAATCCACATCATCGACATCCACAAAACAAGGACACAGTGATCACAGTGAGCTAAATATTTTGCGCGGCTATCTGTATATCTGTCATGATTCCGGAACTCTGCATAAGAGAAGGTTGTGTGGTCGCTGACCATTGTATGATTCAGCGCAATAACTAAATTGTGCCAAATATTAGTACGACTGGGACAGATAAAGAGGCACAGTTAGCATTCCCGTCATTATTTACTCGCCAACAAACGAACAAGCGACAAAAGACAGGTAATAACACGACGTCAGTTCCTCCGCTGCGTTTTGTTCGCTCGCAGTGAAATTGTTCCAGAGATTTATCGTCCGGCCGTGACACGAGCCCTACACGCCGACCCCTGATAGCCTAACTGGCTCCACTATGCTCTGGGTGTATTTAGTTGTATGAAGCTTTGTGCTATTTCTGCCAGGAGTTTTAAGCTTTAAACGTGGGAGAACTATAGCTTGACCGGAAAGGTACCACCGCCGCCTTCATAATCCGCCGTAAAGCATAACTTGTGTTTCGGTTGGAGAGTTGCGGTAGCCGGCTACATTTTAAAGCGAGTCGACCATCTTGGTCCTTAAGAATAGCAACGTATCTACGTTTGAACTCAGATAGGATTTCGGTTGTGTTTTTGGTTGTACGTGGATGTCTATGGACTGCGACTACTTAACATCAGGTGGTTTGCATGCTCGTTTGCTACTCTTCTCACGTAAAAAAGTATCTCATAGATGTCCACATTTGCCAACTTTAGCAATAGTTATGGTCGCAGTTCAGTGACCTGTTTGTTTACGATTGCCAGTAATGATCCATGACTAAGTCTGTGCCTGGTAATTACCGGCACGTATCCAAGTTCCGCGTAGCAACCGTCACTCGCTGGATCGGGATTGCTGCGGGTTTGTGCAACTTGCTAATTAATCGCTCCATCTGTTGGTTAATCGGCAACTGGTTCGTAGGGTTTATCTAGTTTGAGTAACAGAACTGAATTATTTCACTCTTGAGCCAAGATTTTCATTTAAAACTCTTGGCTACCATGTCAATATTTTTGTATATTAGACTATATTTTGTCAGCCGCTTTGCTCACGCAGAAGATATTAGAAACTAAATTAATTACGCTCTTATTATAATTAGTTTTAATATATCCATTATTGTAAATATGTATTTGTTCTAATAAATATTATATAAGATACATTCATGTTTTAACGACTTCTGCATATATATAGATGAATTGCAAACGAGTGTGCAATCCCATCTAACGTCATACGTAGATAATTTAATCGATCGAAGCGTAGCCGGAATTACTAACACAAGGATTACTTCAAGGCGGATTATAAGAGCGGCGGTGGTATCTCCCCGTTAGAATTGTCTAACATCTAGCAGATTATTAGGTTTGGCTTTATTAATAATTAGTTTTAGGTTGTTCAAAGACTTGTATGCGTTTTCGGTCTTGATAGTATTTAACTTCTATTATCAAGAACCAGTTTATAACGATCTATTAAAAGTTTTACTAACACATCTGTTTCCAGTGGCCTTTCTAGATCAACTATGGCGATTTTACTACCGTAAATTGCAAGGCCGTGTTACTTTTTATCGGAAATCTATGCAAAATCGTTGTAGTCGTGTTCGAGTGCCGGAAAACGGAGTCGAGGCTCATTGATACCTTCGATTACGTGATCAAACAAAACTGCAAGATAAAGTGTTTGTTTTGCAATTAATTCCTTTTCTAACGTATACATACATGTCACGTGAATCCAGGGCCTGCGGCCTAAGGCCTAACCTTAAAAATACCTATAAATGCCGACTTGATAAAGCCTTGAAATATAAATTTATGTTACAAAAGTTATTACGTTAGTGTTCGTAATTTTACAGATACGGTAAGTGCACAATGTCGTCTGCTCTGATTTGATAAATATTAGAAATCCAGATAAAAAAGTCCATGGTCTGACAACTGTCTTAACAGGTGTTAACAATTCCTCCCGCCACTGCAGTTCAGCCGTGACCACGAACCATGTATATGGTTCGATATATCGGCAATTTAAATGCCTTAATCGTGAGTACCCGTTATACGGAAAAATGTATATTCCGCGATGATATTAGTTTGAAATCGTAAAATGAAGTCCTATTTGATCCTACGCTACTACAATAAAATACCTGAATATATCACAAATCTATCAAAAAAGAAGTTTAAATTAGTAATTAAACAATAATTGTATAAAAAGGCGTATTATAAAACCGATGGTAATTTAAATGATAAACTCATATGGTCTGAAACCATGGACTCCACTGATTCCAGCTCCACTTGTTCCATTAATTTAAGTTATTATTTGTAAATAACATTTTTGAAGATGGAAATGATTCGTGTTTTGGTGTTTCTTTCACCGACTCTTCTCCAGAACGAAACACCTTACGAGTCGGTGTCAGTTTAATGACGTTCAAAAAGAGTTCTGTAAAGAATGTTCTTTGAATTAAATTGATTTTGATTTGATTTTTGATTTTGATGTCATAACGTTCCTACTCATGAGTACTGAGATGATCGCCTTGCTTGTAAGTGCAAGCGGCAACTCCACTCAACTTCAACTCTTCAACCGAAACACAACAGTTGTTTTACGCGGCATTACAAGGGTGACGGTGGTACCTACCCAGTTGAACTATGGTATAATGGCAATGATCGTGTGGCCAAACGGTAGTGGTTACAGACCTTTTGTCAGTAAGTGAGCTATTTCGTAGGGAGCGGCCAAAGTAAATAAGCGGCGATCGCTTGCGGCGCCGCCAACATTTGATATTTGATGCCTTTCACTGCTGTACCTGTCATAACCGGCTACTTTACTTGCGCTCCACTCGTGTTTATGTACGAAGCGATGAGAACCAACAACCGACTACTTTTCACTACGCACAAGTCCAGAAAGAGAAGAGTTTTCCACCACGATGACCACGCAATTCTTCTTATTTCATACATAATTTCCTTTCCTTAGGATTTTTTCTTTCACAGTTAAAACAGGTGATAATTTATTTTTAATTTCTATATATATGATTCTTCTGTCACTGAACTCCTAAATGGCTTGGCCGATTGCAATGAAATTATTTGTATGTATTCAGGTGGATCCGAGTGGTTTACATTCTCAATTGGACCCAATAGGTGGCACTGGAATCGGATGCAAAACTGATATTTCTGAACTTGAATTCAGTGAAACCTGGCATACTTTCTGCAATAAATTTCTTATAGATTTTTGTTCAGAGCGACCCCGTCCGCTGAGCCAACTAGTATATGTATATAATTTCGTCAGTATTATCTCTATAACATTAAATTGTAGCCTGTAAACTTAGGATTCCGGTTTTGATGGACGCGAGCAAACTACATTTCAAGATGTATTGAATACAATAAAATAAATTAATTTTGTATAGGCATACACATTGTGGGTTACAATATTCTTTCTTAATCCATTGTCGGGTCTGAATTGGCACAGGTAGTTATTGCGTGCAGGCAAATGCCTGGGAATAAAAAGATTTCGCTTGTACTTTACATCTTGTACCATCTCCTCACTTAGCCAATATTACGTAAAGTTAGTTAATCACGTATACTTACTAGAATTTCCAGATATATTGCTTTATTAGTTTACGACAAATATTGCGAACTACTATGTAATATTAATAGTTTCCGCAACGCACATCTTTATAGTAAGTTTTATGTGAAAATATTCGTAACACTCTGTTTCGTTATTAAATAAATTTTTATAAGTAAAATAGATTTTAAAATCAGTTGAGTCGTTTTTGAGTTAATCCATTACAATCAAACATATTTTATACTTTTTTATTTGTAATATTACTCTACATATCCGGCCTTTAAGTCTCCTATGCGCACCTTTTTTGTTAAGGATGTGAAAATCATCAAAAGATCTTCTAAACCCACAGCCAGGACTAAGAGGTACCTATGTCAGATGCGTAGCTCTGATTTTTAAAAATTTGTTTCATTAGGAAGAAACCTGCTTACCTGGGTTTTTCATACAGTCCTTAAAAATGTGTGAAGTCAACACATCATCTCAACCAATAGGAATAAGAATGAAATAAGACATTTTACGAACTAAAAAATTAGTCTTTGAACTGTCTTATTCCTTGGAAGACCCTTGCTCAGCGGTGGAACTGTAGTGGGATACATTTTTAGCGCTAAAGATAAAGAGAATGACAGTAATGAGCAACAACATTAGCAGTAACAATATGACCGAAACGGACCGCGATGTCCACATTTGAAAGGCATACGAAATCCGATGAATGGGCAATAGTACTCGAAACTGACGTTCCGAAACCGCGTTGCGAAAGCAAAATTTTGTATTTAACCAAATTGTTGCATTGCATTCTCTTCTGTACGTAGGTACCGTTGCGGCTTTGACATTGCAACCTCTTAGATGCTGATTGTAATATTAAGATAGTCTAGATTAGATTTGTTACTAACTTACTCCTCTGCCGCAGAAACCCAAAATTGTGTCGATATGGTAGAACTACAGTTTACAGGGGAGGTACCACCTTCAATCTTATAATCTGGTGTGCAGCAAATTTTCCGGTTATCAGCTTAGAAGCTTAGCGACCATCTCGGATGGAAACACCTCAAGACTAGTACGCCTCCACGTATAACCTCAAACAGGACTTCGTTTCTATTTGAGGTTCTATGGGAATGTCCATAAAGAACATATCTGCAAAATTTCAGGATTCTTTATTCAGCTGTTTCAACTCTGTATTAATGTTTGGGTTGTTATACATAAGGCCTCTTTTATATATAAGACCTTTGTTTTATTATATAGATTACAAATTTAATCAAGTATTTAATATTATATTTTTAAATTATGCAAAAGGCAATCGAGCTTAACGCGATGCCCAGCGACCCTGACCTCCACAACCAGTAATGCGTTGGAAACTCTTTGTGATATCTAGTCAAAAAATCTGTCTGTTTGAGGTCGCATTAACTATTCACGGGTTAATTATGTATTAATGTATTTGACACGACAAATGATACTCATTTGAAGTTTGGTTACCATTGCAGTCGAAGGCCTAGTACTCCACTTGAAGTGGACACAGGCTCCACAGACAGGCTCCACAGACTCCACAAATATGAATGAAGTGGACACAGGCGTTGTTTCTCATGATAACTGACTGGGAATCCTCCTGATATTATAAATGCGAAAATGTAATTGCTTGTATGTATGTAATATTCTCTTTGAATGTCAAAAATGTCATAGATAAGACCTTGGAAACCTACAGGCTACCTTTCATTGCGAAAAAAACTTGAGAGGTTAAAACAGTTTATCTAGTTCTTTGATAAAGCGTAAAGGACCACTAAAAAGGAATGTTGAATATTGCACTCCTAAGGGGGTACAAAAGAGCGTCATGACTCGTGAGGACTCAGATTGTTGCCTTGTCAGTATTTAATCTAAACGCAATAACACTCGCACTTGACCCTGACAGCCTTTATGGCCTCACTGTGACACCTCATCCGGATCATAGCACAGTTTGTAAAGGTTATGTCATCACTTTGAACACGCTGGTGACCACTGGTGTTATTTATGACAATGTCTATTTACTATATATTATAACCATGATTAGCTTATTATTTTTCCACTAACATGGGCAGGTATCTTCTTAGATTGAGGAGTAATACAGTCCAAACAAGACTAAGGTGTTTCTTAACACGTAGTTGGTAGTAGTACGTAGTACTCGGCAACCACACCTCTACAAACAAAATAAAAGCGGTACTGAGGTACAAAACTGTACTTTACCTTTATATACAAAATAAATTTACAAAATAATTTTACATGGTTTGAGTTCATTCCTATTGAGTTTGACATAATCTGTGTTACGAGAATCTCATCTATTTATATTGTGTGATTCTGGGGTATATACTTTATAAGTATGGTACATGTTTATGTTCTAAAAAGCATATGGTTTTAAACGATTGATATCTGTCAACAGTTTTCCCCGCCGCTCCAGTTCCGCCGTGACCACGACCCGTGTAACTGGTTCGAAATATCGGCAATCATCAAAATCAAAAATCGTTAATCATGAGTACCCGGTACATAGCAAAAATCTAAAACACATGTTACAAAACACTCGATCACGCTGGCCAGCGTAGTGGTCCCCATCTCCATCCGAGATTTATGAAACAAGATTCACTTTCCCGAGTACGCAGGTTACTTTCTCACTGCCCGAGCTATTTGTTGTTATTAGAAATTGCTACACCATTAATTTTAATGTACGCCTCGGATTTAATCGGAGTTTCAGCTAGTAAAATAGAAATTGCCTTGTAAATAATGCAAGTATATGAGTATGTGATTGCTGTTGTTACTGTGATGTAGACAATAAATGTTGGAATATATATTTCCAAAATGGGTTAGGGTTCTGTAGTCAAAGATTAAAAATGAAACCGTTGTAACTTCATCCTGTTAGCCGTCTACCGATTCGTCTATTTAATGTTTCACCTATTCATGTGAGAGTATTTAAACTACATCATATGGCCACCGCACCTCTCCAACCGAAAAACAAGAAATGCTTTACGGCGGATTATAAAAGCAGCGGTGGTACCTCCCCGATTTAAGTGATGTTCTGCCTTTGAGACCATATATCAAACAAACATTTAAAATCAAATATGAAATTCTTTGTAAGTCCTAAGAAAACATCAGTGTCGATAAACGTTAACGTGACTAAACCAATCAATATTGATACAACGAATGAGAGATAAAATGTTCCAGTACTCAGCGTCACGATGTAAGTTCAAAAAAACCGTTTAAAACATATCGTATGATACCTGCCCGTGGAAACATCACCAAATTAAAATCAGTTGTTCCTAAGAGTAATCCCACACGTAACTGACAAGGACACAAGTTATTGTGTTTTGACGTCGTACAAATAAGCAGAAGAGCTTATTTACAAAATATGTTTATTTTGATCATATTCAAATAAATCCCCATCCAAACAGTCATCCGTAAAAACCCTAAATAAATTATAGCTGTTTCATTTTTCATTTTAATATTGATGTTGTTCAAATAAACAGAAGAGCTTATTTCTAAATAAACATTTTAATTTTTGATATTTAAATCCCATAAATAATCCATAAAAAAGAAATCTAAATAAATTGTAGTTGTTTGACTTCAATTTTACATTAATGTTGTTCAAGTAAGCAGAGGAGCTTATTTCCAAATACACAATATTTTAATTCTAAATATACATATATAAAAAGTAATCAAGTCAATTTGAAGTATTTAAGTTCAAATTTTAGTAGAAGAATTGGATTTGAGTGACAAGTTCAATACAATTCAGTAAATTGTATTGTATATTTGAAAAGGTAAAGTAAGGCACTTTATCATTCCGATAAGCTTTCATGAAAGCTTCGTCGAAAGAATCGCTAATCAGCTCGCTTTTCTACGATATGTATCCATTAATAGAATACAGTGATTTAAGTTTTCTTTTCATGTGAGAAGAGTAGCAAACGAGCATGCATACCACCTGATGTTAAGTAGTCGCAGCCCATAGACATCCACGTACAACCACAAACACGAAATCCTATCTGAGCTCGAACGTAGATCGTTGCTACTCCTGAAGACTAAGAAGGTCACCTCGCTTCAAAGTGTAGCCGGCAACCGCACCTCTCCAAACGAAACACAAGCCATGCTTTACGGTGGATTATCAGGGCGACGGTGTTACCTCCCCGGTAGAACTATAGTTTATACCCCTTTAAAAAGTTGCATAATATGTGGTTCTTGTGGAAATCTATACAAGCTGAGCTTCAAATTAATATAATTTCAACAGTATAATCGTGATATTGTAAAAACCTCTGCCATCGCGTCTATTTTTGTGCTATAAAATAAGACTCCGACTAAATGTTCTCATTAGATTCATAGCGCCTTTGTAATACAAAGTTAATTATATGAATCCCGTATTAGTTAATGAAAAAGAAACTTCAAAACACACATCTTTTCAATCTTTGAAAATGTAACTCAGGTTTTACTAACACTTTACTTGATAACAGCATATCATTTCCAGTGTCGTGTAAATAGGTGGAGTGTAAATGTGAAGGTCCATACATTTCACGACTGAGCCCGGCCGCGCCTGCCGCGGCCGGCTGCGCCCGCTCCGGTCAATGGAATACGTGATTCGGTAATGACATACACTATCTGCGTTTTATCGTCCGAATTAATATCTGTCACTGCTAATGTTTTCGTTTATTGTAAAGTGACGTTAGTTTAATTGGTCGTATTGTCTGTTGGATAGCGTTTTTAAACACTTTAACTGCGGGGAAACAACTGTTGTTTTACTTTAGGTATCGCGCATGCGGCTTGCACACGTCCGTTGTGTGATTACAAATCTGTAACAGCTTATGGACAAACACGAACACAGGACTATAAGACCGCGGGCGGACACAATGGCTGTGTATTCGTAGACACTAAACGGGTGCTGAAAAACACATTTGTGTGAATCGTCGGCACATCTCTCGTCTAAAGAACATATATCCAGTTTAGTGCTGCCTCCCGCAACGCCGACTTAAAATAAATATTTCATATATGCCTGTATGATATTATTTAAACTACTATAAATTTTAAAATAAAATAGTAAACTATGTATTTACGCTATCATAACTTTAATTATATACAATTTTACTACGCTCTGTTCAAGTTACTGAGAAAATGACAATAATAACCTTATACCTATTGTAAAAGCTTAACCTAAACAGTGTAAAGGGTGCCAAGAATGCTATTGTTTATGATGAAATCAGTATTTTACATAATTATTATATTGGATTTTTGTTACCGAACTCTAAAAATGACCAGAGCAATACGAACGACGAGAAGTGTATTTATTATGACATGCGGAAAACCAGTGTGTTATAACTTGAATCACTCACATTTATCAGTGAATTTATGTTCGTTAACGGTAGAGAGATTTGAAACTATGTTATGTACATATAAGCAATTAAAAGATAAGAGGCAAGTTGTAATGACTTTCTTTTATTTAATTAGTGATGTTTTGCTCCAGAAACAAAATTCAGAAATATTCGACCGGAAATATATTTACATATCTCTTAACATACCACACGGAGTGCTCTTGTAAAGTGGATGCTGTATGTTAATTTAATTCGAGCTTTGCAAAGTATTTATTTTTATGACCGTGATATAGCAAATGAGCATACAGTCCACTTAATGATAAATGCTTACGGCGGCCCATGATAATCTGTAACCAAATCTTTAAATATTACAAAACAAAGTCCCTCGTCGCGTCTGTCTGTTCGTGATAAACTCAAAATGTACTGGACGGCTTTTCTCAGTTTTCCACAACAGATAGAGTGAATCCTGAGAAAGGTTTTGGCGCATAATAAGTTAAGATGTTTTGTTTAATGGGCGAGAAATTAAATAGTTAAATTCAAAACAGTAATTCAGTCGTCATTCGAAACAGATGTTTCTAATTGTTAGTTTTTGCAACTAGGTAATGACTGGATGCATGTATGAAAGAAAAATAATGTAAGTAAGTAATACATTACCCGAGCGAAGCTGGGCGGGTCGCTAGTTCATAATAAAACTGAAATCCTAATTGAAAGCGATTGGAGATATGTGGTTACTCTCGAGGACTAAGATGATCGCCTCATATATGTTGTTTCCATCGAAACAAGAATTGCTTTACAATAGAGTGGTTTTGACCTCTGTGGTACCTTCCTGTAGTACTTTCACGATAGTACAGTTTTACTGCTCAAACTGCTACCATATGACAGAATATGTTCCGGTGATGCAACCGCAAGAAACAGAGTTCTATCACCTTTAGGTACCACCGATACAGGTAAATCGGTCGTAACCAGACAGATAGGCCCACGCTTCTAAAAACTGTAACTTGATAGAAAGTGAAATTCCATTATGCTAATGATGAGTCTTCCGCCAGAAACAAGCAAATATTTCATTCACGACTACTTTCCCTATGCACTGTTTAGCGGATATTACCCTAATGTCTATAAGCTAAGGGACCATTTTGGTGCTTAGCCCGTCCTAAGGCGAGTCACGAGTTATCTGTTCAAAGGCATAAAAGGGTTGGGTTGTCTTGTCGTTTGCTGAAAGTACAGCTTAATTGACTGGCCTGTTAGAAGTGGTGACCCTGCACTAAGTTGGAGGTTGTGGGTTAAATTTACACCCAGGACACATTTATTTAATACTTTCCCTGCGGCATTCGACTGTTGTGTATTACGTGGCACAACGCGCTTGCGGCTTGTACACACCTGTGTTGTACGTACAAATGTGTATGGATTACGGGCGAACACAAGTGCTGTGTTCACGTCGGCACTACAAGAGTGGAGGCGGACATTACATCTGAGTATTTGCGGATGCGAATTTTCGGCGCATCTTTAGTCTTCAGAGTACAGCTCCAGTTAAAGTTAAGTAAGACAAGGAAACCTGCATGCCGGAGAGATATCCATAAAGGTGAATAAGTGGCGTGGTAATAGATGATAAAGAAACGCTTTCGTTTCACAGAACTTTTATTTGTTGACGTCCATTGCATGTTTCATAAGGTAGGTTGGTTGCACCAAGCCATGTTACAACTTCAATGATAACTTTAACCATAACCGCAGGGTAAACTATTGTGTACATCTCTCTTGCGTCAACATGACAATATTCTGGAAAGAAGGACGGAAGAGAAAATAGGATTATGGAAGGAGGTACCACCGCATGCTCAATTTTAAAACGAAGTAATTGTTGCGTTTCGGTGACCCTTAAAAGAGGTGATCAACTTAATCTTCAAGAATGGGAACATGTCTATGTGCAAACATAGACTCTAGATTCTAGACTAGAGAGCAATCTCATATAGGTTGTTTAAGCAACCATTTAACATCAAGTCGGATGCTTGATCTTTTGTTAATAAACTCCTAATTCATAGTAAATATATTATAGCACTTCGGTTGGAGGTGTGGTTGCTATCTACACGTACAAAGGTGGCGACTATCTTGGTTCTCTGGTTATGGCTATGGTTAATAATTGGTTATCGTTATATTCACTTGGTGGAACTGACTATAGTAACGGTAGTTAGAAATTTTTGTCTGTCATGCCGTTTTGTAGATGAAAATAGTTTTTTTTGTTTATATAGTTAAGAGTATCAGGTGTTACTTTGCAGAAATCCTTGCTATTAACTTGTTAAAAACTACTTTGCGACAATCCGTCACCACAATGTATAATGTGCATTCTTCGAAATATACACCATACCACCATACATTATGGTGGTGGATTGTTGCAAAGTTGTTTTTAACAATTTTTTGTTTATAATTGTTTTGTTTTAGGATTTTTTTTTTGAGAAATGTCATAAATATGTTTAGATAATTATGTGTTGTTGCAAGCATGTTTCTTTTTATTATTTTATTGTTGTTTCAATTTGGTGATTACAGCAGGTTTTATAATAATTATTTCTTGTAGTAGTTTTACATGGCATCAATAATGTATTGTATTGTTCAATATTTTGTAATTGCACATTATTTTTTCGGTATTAGTATAACGGTATACTTTTTGATAATTTTTGATACATAAGTATCTATTCAAAATTGTTTTTAAAAATAGTTTTACATAGTTTTATAGTCGTCTTTTTGTAGTTTTTCATTTTTTGAAGCGACAATTGAAATTTAATTAAAATTGTTTTTTTAATTGATTTTGATTCTATTTGATTGAAATGAAATTAGCACAGCTTTAATGCACATTTTTCATTCATAACTTTCCTAAAAGTAAGGTAAACGGTGTAATGAGATTTGAATATTCTCATTACACATTTCACGTAAAACTTTCTTTGTAATCATCTTCTTTTTAACACTTAAATTATAATGATTATTTAAGTATTAATACGTATATATATATATATATATAAGACTATGAATACAACCGCCACTAAATATTATCATTTTATTATTATCTAAATATTTGCCACCTTTATAAATATAGTACGAAAAGTTTCTTTGCATAATGGACATAGATTGACAGACGAACATGACGAATTTCGTTGATATAAACAATATGACAGTACACAAGCTATTTGGATACAGGACCCTAAAAGTGGATTTAACATTTTTGTAATTTGAGTCTAAAATATTTATGTTTCTCTATTAAATGTTGTATATACACTGATATTTATACATACTTCTTTTATAGATATTGTAATATAAAGGAATATATCTATGTTCCGTTGTTTATTGTTGTTATACGTAAACAGATATTGATGTATGTGCTGTACTTATGCAGATGGAGGCGGGCTGTGGCAGCCGGCGGGCTACGGCCACCGCGCCTTCACGACGGGGCGCGCGCGGCCGCAGCCGCCGCCGCAGAGGCCCCGACACAGCCAGACTCTCAAGGTATTTCTTATGGAAGTTCTTTCATTATACTTGTCACAACACTCAAAGTTAACAAAACGTGCACGAAGTTCTTCCGTAATATTTTGTTAGTTTTTAGCACTAGGAAAATTTATCTTTTGATACACCTCATGTGTGGTCATGGTTTCATGGTTCAAGCACTGTTAAATTTATCGTCACACTTGGCTGAGCATGTTGACTATGTTGTAGGCGACACGCACACACAAACACACACACAAACACACACACACACACACACACACACACATACATACGCGTGCGCACACACATTTATCCAGTATTTCTCTCTTTCACTTTCTCAACCTCTCTTACACACACACACACGCACACACACACACACATACACACATACACATACACACGCACACACACGCACACACACACACACACACACACACACACGCACACGCACATGCGTACACAATGAATACACAGTCAATAAGATTTATGCGCTCACATCTATATGCACTTATGCTTATGCGCACAGTCACACACATACACAGTAACACATACAGCTCATACACGCACCCATACGCACGCACGCATATGTCGTATTATTGCTTGGAAATAGATGGCCATTACAAATAATACTATTGTGACATAACTTTTTATAAGTCATTTAGTACTTTTTGCAGCAACCCGGCAAGCTGGACATGAACAACTACACGATGGTGAGCGACGCGCTGCAGCACATCACGATCGGGCCCCCGCACTCCGCTACTAGGGATAGGAAGGTAAGCATTTGCAACTTATTTGTGATAGTTCGCTTGTTCGACCGGCGAGATACCATCGACGCCCTCATAATCCGCGGTAAAGCAACTCTTGTATTTCGGATGGAGAGGTGCGGTTGTTAGACTTAAACGAGGTGACCATCTCAGTCCTCCAGAGT
Source organism: Phocides pigmalion okeechobee (assembly GCA_018251015.1). NCBI lineage: Eukaryota > Metazoa > Arthropoda > Insecta > Lepidoptera > Hesperiidae > Phocides > Phocides pigmalion. Next base: position 16,165 of record DWON01003500.1, read on the forward strand.
AGCAGCGCATCAGTGATCGACTTATAAAAGGGGTGGTACCTTCCCAGTCGAATTTTACTATCAGTGATCTTGTAAGAAATCTTATTACCCTTTCTATTTATTTTGTCTCTACAAACTCTTCTTAATTCTTTAGATTTATTTACATTTCATGAGTTTAAACTAATATCGTCGCGGAATTCATGCATTTTATTACTTAACAGGCACTAACAAATAACGCATTTTGTTGCCGAAACTTTGAACCAGTTACATGGCTCGTGGTCACGGCGAAACCGAAGGATTGTATGATGCCATGTGACTAGTTCGTAATATCGGCAATTAAATTGCGTTAATCGTGAGTACCCGTTATATAATATAATTATATTATATTTTGTGTTACATTTATTACGAATGATTTTACACTTTACCCTTGACGTTCATTAAGTGTATCTAATACCTTACAATTAAATAAAATGTTTGAATTTGAATTTGAATGCATATTTTTACCAGTCCCAGCGGTCCGGCTGGTCGCACTCCAGCAACCAGCAAGGCGGTCACCACCACCATCCATCGGGTGTCAGTTCAGAGACGGAATTGGATGCGCAATATGCGCAGGTATGTAAAAATAACACACACGCACACACACACACACGCACACACACACACACACACACACACACACACACACACACACACACACCCACACACACACACACTCACACACACACACACACACACACACACACACATGTACCCAATATGCACCCAATAACTTGTACGTATTTGATTTTAATTAAGTAAGTGTGATCATTTTATAAGCGATTTATTTTAAATGTGGCTATTTGGGTAGGTTGTGTAGATTTTGAAACAACCATGAATTATTGCAATATTAGTTGACCTCAGACATGCTGTAACAGTATTACGTGCTATATTTAAATTTAAAGGTGGAAGAGCTATAGTTCGACCAGGGACGTACCACGTCCGCCCTCATAATCCGCCGTAAAGCATTAGTTGTGTTTCGGTTGGGGAGGTGCGGTTGCCGGCTACACTTTGAAGCGAGGTAACCATCTTAGTCCTCAGGAGTAGCAACGTATCTACGTTCGATTTCAAATAGGATTTCGGTCGTGTTTGTGGTTGTACGTGGATGTCTATAACCTGCAACTAGTTAACTTCAGGTGGTTTGCAAGCTCGTTTGTTTCTCTTCTAACATAAAAATAATTAGAATCAACGAAAAGTTTAAAAATCGTATCTCGTAAAATGCGACGTGATTGATATCACCTGTTGTCGCTAATGGAAGACACCTGAAGATACATGATTTAATTTAAAGAATCTTGATATGAATCTTGATGGATAAAAGCAATATAGAAATATATACATTAATATATTAATGTTTCAGATAAAAGAAACGAACGAATACATGGAAGCGCCATCTATGACGAGGTTAAGGAGACACAGGAGACACGAGAAAACGCCTTTACATCAACCATGTAAGATTTTATGTGAATTATGAAGAGTAATAGAAAAAGTATTACTTATAATATTGTTGTCTCTACGTATAATACGTAGGAATTATGCAATTATTTAAAAAATGACTATAACCGCCGTTAGTTTTTTTTTTCAGTCGTATTGCGACAGCGCTTATAATAGGAATTTAGACTCGTATTTTGTGGGCGAAGCCACTAATCGAGGGTCGAAAATAGTAGTATTGTATTGTATTGTATTGTAATGTAATGTAATATATGTATTGTCCTGTGCAGCGTTTTCGGAGACGGACAGCTCGGGCTCGAGCGAGGCGTCG
>DWON01003501.1:0-17936 GCA_018251015.1 Phocides pigmalion okeechobee
ACTAAAATATTGTATTTTGTTTTGTATTTTGCGAATTATACATATAAACATATTATTTATGTAAGTCGTTAAAGTATTGTACTTAATAAACTAAATACTCTACAATAATATTATTTTGATACGATAAAACGATAATTCCTGACACTGGCCGTTAAGAATGTAGGTTTAAGCAATAATTAAAGATGACAGGCCGGAATTGAAAAATGTTTTCTATGGTGTATATAATAAAATATAAAAACAAATTCTAATAGACGATATTTTGAAATCTAAAATTAAATTGCTATTGCGACGATACTACAATGGTAACGGATAATATGGTAACGTTGACTGAATGCTGTGACGGCAAATAATCAAGAGTAATACTCAATAATTTCAATAGCCATTTCGTTTTCAGGATGTTTCAACATATCAAAATCTAATGCAATGCAAAAAACAGGCAATTACAACATAACTATTTTTTCCAACAAATTCATATAAAAATAAGAAACGAAATATTTATATAAAAACTAGAATCAGTTCTTGTGTTAAGTAAAAACTAAGTAGGTGGTTTAAATATAACAAAATAATGAAACTCAAGCCAGAGTTTATTTAAAAGATCTAGACTACAAAAAGCCAGATAAAAAAAGGATCATAGTCAAGATAACGGACACACTGACAAATCTTTGTGCAGTCTTTTATGTAGAATAAGAAAAGAATCAGCCATTTTGTTGGACTTGTCAAACGAGTTCAATACAATTACTTTTTTGCACACGACGAAAAACTTTCGACACCTGAATAAAAAGGATTTGGTCAGAAGTTTCCTTCCATAATATAAAATAAGAAATAGAAAATTCTTTGAAACTAATGAATGGTCAAAGTCGAAAGTATGAACGAAGAATAGAAGGATGTAGAACATGCGCTGTTTTTATTGGGCATACGAGCATGCATGCCATCTGATGTTAAGTGGTCACCACATCCCACAAATCCAGATGCAATCTCAAACACGACTTAAGTCTTATATGAGGGTATAGATATGGAGAACATATCTATGGTAACGCTTTTTCTTAAGTGAGAAGAGTAGCAAACGAGCATGCAAACCACCTGATGGTAAATAGAGGCAGCTCTTACACCTCCATGTACAATCACCATGTGCAAACACGACCGAAATCCTATCAGAGCTCGAACATTGCTCGAGCGTTGCTACTCCTGAGGACTAAGATCGTCGCCTCGCTTGGCAGTGTAGCCTACAACCGCACCTCTCCAACCGAAACACAAGCATGCTTTATGGTGGATTATGAGAGCGACGGAGATACTTCCCTGGTCGAACTATAGTTCTCCCACCTTTAAAACCTGGTACCGACAACCTTCTTTAATCGAAATACAAGAATTTCTTCATGGCGGATTATCAGCGTGTTTGTGGTACCTCCCCGATTGAAGTAATTTTGCCACCTAGCAAACACCGATCAACTAGCTAGGTATCACTGTCAGACCTATTTCTAGCGTAATTCTTACGAATACGTTTTTATTGAATGATGTGGTTGCCAGGTCATTTCTAGGGCAATCATTAAGTATACCTATCAGAAATACAAACACATCTATGACCAGCTTAAGGTGGAACTTTTGTTCTATAAGGAGTTAATTATAGATATCCACGGACTGTAGTGATCACTTAACGTCATGTGGACTGTATGCTCTTTTGCTGGTTTTTAAACAATATTCCTTAGGTATTTATTTTTAAGGTTACACCAAAAGAAAAGGGCGACCGACCATTTGCTGGTCATTGACCACTTATTCATATATTTTGCAACAAAGAAGCCACCAGTGCATTTAATTGAGAAGAGGCTTTTCGGCAAATATTTTTACACGTCTTTTGAAGAGACCCATGTCATTGAGGTCAAAGATTACTTTAAAAGGAAGCTACACATTTTTTATTTACCGGTTAAATAATTTTAAGCGAAATAAACACTTTTGACCCATTCGTCACCTTTTTGACCAGAAAAATGGGTGAAGGTCTTATCTTTTAAAATTTTGCGACAGTCACACAATAAGATTTAAAAAGATAGACGCAGCACTAGGTCAGGGTTCCTTATATATAGCGCATTCTTAACGATGTTTTCTTGTATCTTTTATCTTGAGAATGATTTACTGAAGAATAATAATAAAAGGAATAAACTGAATTATACAGACAATTGACTACCGTTACCCGAAAGGAGATTTTGTAATTATTAAATTATTATTATATTACAAAATCTGCAATAATTATTAAATTATTATTAATAACACAAAAAAATCCAAAATAAAATATGTATTTTACAATCTTTATCTAATCTATGCCTAAATCATCCGCCAACAAATGGTCTTACTTTATATCAATTTTCATCGAGATCGGTCAAGCCGATATTGAGTCAAAAAAACATAGCAGAGTCAATTAGAAAATCAGTTATTTAAAGACGATAATACGAAAGTAAGCGAGATACAAAACTAGTATTTATCAAAAATAAGGACAAGCAAATATCTATAGATGGAAGGAACATAAAAATAATAAAAATACTCCATAAAGTATCAACTCAAAGTATAGAACAATCAATAAAAAATATGAGTAAAATCGGAAGTAAAAGCGAATAAGTGACCGGAACAAGCACATTTCACACTAGCCACGAGCAAACGCGAACTCTACAATTTACTTTCCTCGCTTAATTATCCATTTATTTACTTACCACCTTTCTTTATTTGCGATAAAGCAAAAATTTTGGTTAATTAAACTGACAGTGATTTTAAAAATGAAGACTTTTAAATATATTGCAATTTAATTAACAAAATTAAATAGACATGCAATTATAATCCAATAAGAATAAATATGAAAAATATAATTTACATATGTATTCGAATTAATGTTATTCATAAATCATAATACAATTATTCTGAAAATTTAAAGATATTTTAAGCCATGATTAAAATTGTAGAGACGTTCTAATTTCTAGTTTATATAAAACTTGTGACCAATTCGATTTCGCATAAAAGTATTTAAATTTTTGAAATTCTCGACTTTTCTCTGATATAATTTGTAATGACAATACAGTAAAACCTTCCTCTTGAAACACTCTATCTATTGAAGAAAACCAAATTAATATCTGTTGAGTAGTTTAAAAGATCTAAGAGAATAGATGACGGGAAGAGATTTTTTTATACAATGTAGAGATGACAAGAATATGATATAGTACACATTTTGTGTATTAGTGGAAGAGGTGAAACATATTTCTAATGTCATAACTATAAATAATATTTTATACATATATTTATATAAAAACGACTTACCGTTAATCAGTTTGTACACATGTATACATACATCTTAAAGTAATTATTATTTATGGTTCTTTAAATAACAATCAAATAAAGCCATTCACTTGAATTAAGTGGCCTTTTACGCTTTATACAACCTCTCATTGAAAGATTGCGCAAACACTTATTGACACAAAAATGACATATTTTATTATTCAATTCAAACATTTAATTAACTACCGACGTACAACGACCTAATTTGAATAATATCATAATGGCTGTGTTATATCATTAACCTCAAAATTAATAAAAGCCTCAGGCTCTACGACTGATAATATAACCACATTTCTATTTTTTTATGGACTTTAAAAATTTTAACCGAAAAAACAAGAAGTTTGAAGTTTTAAACGAAATTGCATCTCTTATTATATACCTTTAGAGACGCACATTTTCTTCAAATGTATTTTTAATTATATTATTTATACATCACACAATTCTAATTTAAATTTCACTATAAATCTCCTTCTTTTTATCATATAACGGGTACTCACGATTGACGTTTTTGTATTTTTTAATTGCCGATATTTCGAACCAGTTGCATGGCTCGTGGTCACGGCCGTCAGTTAGTCATGAGTACCCGTTATATGATAAAATTTATAAATTCCGCGATGACATTAACTTATAATCGTATATTAATATCCTAAATGAATATATTTAAATGTAAAATAAATATACAACTAAATTGATAACTTCCTTTTTATTTAACGTCGCTTGAAAAATACATACAACAACAAAAACTGTTGAAGTCAAGGTCGTTCTTGATCTTTGTCTTTACAAGTACAATTCACATTTAAAAATGAAATATGTAGAGCAGGTTTTCTTTTTTCAAAAGCAACAACAGTGTTATTATTATACCCAGTAAAAAAAATTAAATCTCTTAAACATTACGATGTAGAATAAAAAGCTGAATAATTTAAAAAAAAAAGTAGAGTCGTAGAGTCCATTTATTTTTCACTCCATCAGGAAAATCCACGAAATAATGGGGTAAGTAATATTATATTTGTACATAGTCTACAATGATATATCTGTATAGTGTTTAGATAAATTGAACAAAACTAAAACTTATTTTTAAATTTGTTAGGTTTATATTGATAAACAAACTTTTCTATTACTTAATTATAATGAAAAACCCAGTCAGATTAATAAGTTATCGGTGCTAAAGATATAAATAATTTTATACACTATGTATATTTCGGTGATAAGATTATTATTGCTCATTGAAAGTTACGATATAATGATATAACATGAATTCGCACAAGTGTTGACATAATGTCTACGTCGAGCCCGAAATAGACTGAAACCTACTCACCATCATCATTGAAGTGTGCATTTTAGCTCATCTCCGTACTCCCATTCCAGTCACACGAGAATCGAACCCCGGACACCCGGTGGTTACATCATTGCCGAAAAAACGTAGTAAAAACTCACGTCAATCAACAAACACAAGGTTACACTAAATAGCACTGAAATTAAATCAATATGAACTTATTAAAAATAATTGAACGATATTAATTGTCTACGAATAATATTCCAAAGTCATACGACACCGTCCGGCTATTGAATGGAAGGTGTTACTATCAAAACAGAACACGATAAAGTTTGTAAATACGGAGTTTTGAACGAGGGACACAAATACAACCGCTCCGTCACACGGCACTGCACTAACTGACTGACTGGCAAGCGTGCGCTCCGTTTCCCTGATACCTGATATCGCGCACCCATTCCAACATCAACAATTTACTAAAGAGGAACAAGGACAGAAATATCAAAACTATTACAACTCTACTTGCACTCGTTGCACCCGCTTTACTATGATAGAGTTCCAAAAAGTAACTTGTGGCTAACTCTACCATTAAATCGTTTCTTATATCAATTCATTCTACAGTTGAAACCCTGTCGAAGTGAATGAGGGTGTTATTTTGGTACATTACGGTGCTGCAATTGTTTTGAAAGATCTGCGCGCCCGAATTAATTCTCAAAGATTTATCGTTTGCGTAGAGTTCCTGCCGCTGATAAGACTTGATATTAAAATGTAGTAAATAATATATACAATAGTAGTACAAATATTATACATTTTATGTTATCTCCTGGTGCCTTGTTCAAATTTGCATGTGTTTGTCTATGTATGATTCATTCAAGAAATTTGGAGTTTATTAAAATTTATACTTATTAAAAAGATTGTATATTCTAACTAGATCATACTTATATATAGCAGACATACAGGTTTCCTCTGTTTTTTTTTATATCGCTGTGATAAATGACAAAGTTAATTATATATATTATCTGTTTCTAAATAAAAATATTTTTTGCAATACCAATATAATGTTTTTCAACCTTTCTGAAGTAAATCGTTTGGAAAATATAAAAGGAAAAGACGTGTGCCGTCATTTAATTATGCCTCTGTCCAGCTTTCTTTGAAATAAGAAATACCAAACGGTACAGGATATTGGAGGAAAATCCTCATGATCGCACAAAGAGGAAAAAGTTCGCTTAACAATAATGCCGAGCTTCGTCTATATTTAATGTTGACAAAGGTCCGGTATAAATAACTGAAGCGAAAAAACATAAGTTTATTCCGGTAATATAGGTTCAATAACGGTCTTTAGTCCCGTGTGAGATTCTATACTCTCACACGGGACTAAAGCATTGCCTAAATGGGCACTCATGTCCAAACTGGTTACGTACAAAGGATTATTATGTCTAAGGAGTGAGATGGTTGCTTGGCTTGAAGTGTCATCAAAACACCTCTAAAACCGTAATTTAAAAAAATCGGTGGGTAGTAAAGTTGTCTGTGATCTTTCCCCGGCTTAATTATTTCTACCACTTAGTAAATGTAGACCCTATCTTCGAAGTGTCAATGAGGCGTTTTCAACGATCACATGGTGGTAGCTAGAGGAAGGCGAGAATTAGGAATATCCACCATATAAATTTTCTTTGTAAATTGTCATTGCCTACTCTAGAGGAATCGACAATGTTGAAGAATTAATGACTGTGCATTTTATTATTTAACGGGTACTCAACATTACCGCTTTTTAATTGCCGATATTTCGAACCAGTCATATGGCTCGTGGTCATGGCGAATCTCGTCTAAAGTTTCGCCGTGATCGTGAGAACCTGTTATATAATAAAATTTGTAAATTCAGCGAAGATATTATTTTAAAATCGTAAAGTTCTATGTATGTATGTGTGTTTAGCTGGATAGTTGTTCCTGATCTAGGAATACAGCTGCTCCTCCCCGTTCCGAACCCCCCGCCCTCCTAGATAGATCCCTAAACTACATCAATGACCACTTGACATTTTAACAGTATCATGAACAACTGACACACTTAGACGAATTAAAATAGCTAAACCGGTAAGATGATTACTCCATTGCGTAAAACACAGGAACTAGCCGAGGTCACTCGGACTCTACACAGAAATAACCGTGTTCCGTAAGATCGCACAATGTAAATATTTTAAGTATTTCACGGCCGACGCTTTGCTCACCTAGGGGCCGAAATATACCCGAATATTTGAATATCCTACCTGAATACAAATAAGAAGGGCTGATAAGGTTTTTCTGCGAACTCAAAACGTTACCTACTTTCCCATTCTATAGATAAACATCAAAAGATTTGCTTGTCAAAGTTGTAGCAACTTACGGGCGTAAGAGTAAACTTCTGTCGGCCTAACATTATTAATTCCAGAATACATTATACGTAGTCTGAGCGAAATCTTTCAATCTGTAAATATAAATATTTGCAGCCTAAAGGGTTTTAATACTGGCTCTAACATGTAGATGAAATTTAACAAGATTTCAGATTTATTATTTCAACGACCGCCGCGGAATTATTTGAAAAGAATCAACGCGTAACAGACAATGAGTCAATAATAAAACATATATTTTTTTATTGAAACATGCCACATACCTATTAGTTTAAATTAACGTTTTGTACGCTGACAGCTCCAGATACGATGGACACCCCCACACTCATATACAAAGATAAGGACCCGAACACCCAGACGTATAACAGACATCTAAATTGATCATTTAGATGTCTGGATGGTCGGGAATCGAATCGGAAACTCTGTACATGATGGTACATATGAAGTGATCACTGCCCTACGCGGGTCGTAACTATAATTTAAAAAGGGAACTTAAAAGTAAACGATAACTGTTGTTACATACTTCTATTGGGGAGGTACCATAGCCACCTATACTAATTGTCGTTAAATAATTCTTGTGTTTTTGTTTAAGAGATGCGGTTGCCATCTACGTTTACTTGCGAAGCAACCATTATTATCCTCAGGAGTAGCAACGCATCTACGTACGACCTCACATACTAGTCTAGTTCTATTTTGATGTTAAGTAGGTGCAGCCAATGTACTTGACTACGAAACCTGGGTAGTCAAGTCCATTTGCTTCGGCGGCCATGGCACCAAAATATGCTCGTTTGCCATTGCACCCGTAAATCTCCTATTACAAGCAAATAATAGTAATAATAGACAATTAGTTTCAGGTTAACTTCACAAGTTAAAAATTTCAAATAGTTCTACCATCCTTAACCCTGTTATTATATGAATTAAACCTTCTGCAAATTTTTAATTCAAATATGAAATCAAAAAGAAATTGTGTCTAATAATATGCACCGCCTAGGGAAGCCAATTCTTTCAAATGTATTTATTTTTATATGTACATTACTATAATTTTAATTTAAATGCAAAATTTCCTCATATTTGTTTCCTCATATAATTAGGAGTATTTTCTCTTTGAATTACAATGGATTCAAATAGAAAGCACAAGCTTGTAGAAAAAAAAGAAATTTCGCAGTTGTTTTCATAGAACTACATTGCAACTCACTGGTTGTTTTATAAAATACTTAGTTATGCGGCAACAAAAAAAAGTCATTGTCCAGTCAGAGTCTTCTTCTTTTTTTAAGACGGTGGAGAAGTATTAACCGACGCACAGTGATTTTATATATATACGTATCATATTACCAAGAACATATTTTCACGCCGAGCCCAATCTTTCATATAAGAAAAACAAACAAGGCTCGATATCCTCAATATTGTAACACTGGCGGAATAAAATGTAAATACGTAGAAATATTTCGTCCTAACACAGTAAGGAAATTGAATCAGCTTCCCAAATATTGCTCGTTTAAATTCCGCAGACGACTGTTACTTATGACTGTGTAAAAAATGTCTTTGGGGATTTAATCTATGTAAAATACGTTCCTATACGCCTGATACAAATCTATTGAATATACAATATATATATGCACCCGAAATCTCTAAATATTATAAAACAAAGTCCTCCGTCGCGTTTGTCTGCCTGTTGATGATAAACTTAAAAAGAACTGGGTAAATTTTCTCCGACCGAAATTCAGTATATTAATTCAGTCGTCGTTTGAAATAAATGTTGTTCCTCAGTATTAGTTTTGCAACTAAGTAATAACTGAATGGATATATGAAAGAAAAATAATGTAAGTAAATAGGTATAAACTCTATTACCTCAGCGAAACTGGACCGGGTCGCTATTGCCGTAACTCTATAAAGCATCTTATGTTAGAGAAGTAAAAAACGCGAAGGTATGGTAAGTAGTCGCTGAAGTCCATGAAAATACAAAACCAACTACAAACAAGACGGAAGGCTATTTAAAGATCGTCATGGATGCAATATTATCGCCTGCTTGAAAATTAAAATATTCCTATTTGCAAATGTGCCTGACAATTATAAATCACCAACTAAAATACAACATATAATTTTAAATACTATCGCGGAATTCGTACAGTTTACTATGTATCGGGTACACACGATTAACGATTTTTGAATTTTGATTGCCGATATTTCGAACCAGTTGCATGGCTTATCAAGGCGAAATCATATAATCATATTGTGAGTAATCAGTATATTTTACATAGTACTATATTTTGCATAGTAAAATGAAAAATAAAGTAATTCGACCAGGGAAGTAACGCTGATAAGGACCAGCTCTGATAATCCGCACTGAAGTAACTCCTGTGGTTCGATTAATAGTTGTGGTTGATGGTAATACTTATAAAAGAGTCCTTTGGAGTAGCAACACATGTACATATAATCTCAGATAGGACATAAGTTCTGTTTGAGGCTGTACGTAAATATCAATGAGCTGTACCACTGAGCATCAGGTGGCTTGCATGTTCGTTTGCTGCTTTTCTTAAAAAATAGGGCAGTACGGTTAAGTTTAAAAACTGCTATCCAATGATTACAACAGACACAGATTGCGTCTTTGCAACATGGAAGCGCATATAAAATTTTACCACTAATTGTCACTCATGCATCGCTCGATCCTCTCTGACGTTACTTCATTAAACAAATTGCTTCAATATCCACTGTTCCTTTTTTTAATTTAATATATTGAAGCAATAACCATTACAGTTTATTAAACATTTGTATGACCAACTGGACTCAGTGCATCCTTATTGACAAACGTCGGGCGAACAAGTGTCGCTAATGCAATCAAGATTTATTTAATCCAACTCACCCTCCGTGGGAACACGTGTTGGATTTAAATAGGGTAGCAACCCTTCCTTTTTGGCTCTTTATTCTCTCTTCATCTGTTTACTATTTCATTTTCCGATTTGAGTTTTATTCCTCGTCAAACTTCGTGGGGAAACTGAACGCGTGTGAGTTCTCTACCGTCAATCAATAATGACTTAAGTGCTTTATAAAGGTTTCAAAGATGTGTACAGTCTTGCCTGCAATGCGTGTATTTGGCCAACGCGGAATCACAGCCTAATCCTGATCAGAGACCAGTATTCTGTAGTGGTTTCATCATCATTATCACTGTATAGTGTGATAGTGATGATGAAGGCCTGGGATTCGGCCATCCTCACCGGGTTCTTTTAATTTCTAGTCTTATGTACACGAAATAGGTGGCAGGAGAAAATATACTTTTCGACGATATATTATACATCCATATATTATACGAGTTGTTCTTGAAGGTGGGAGAACTATAGTTTGACCGGGGAGGTACCACCGCCGCCATCATAATCCGCCGTAAAGCATAACTTGTGTTTCAGTTGGAGAGGTTGCCGGCTACACTTTGAAGCGAGGCAACCATCTTAGACCTCAGGAGTAGCAACTTATCTACGTTCAAGGTCACATACGATTTCGATTTCGATTTTTTGTGTTTTGTTAATTGTACGTGGATGTCTATGAGCTGCGACTACTTCATATCAAGTAGCCTGCATTTTCGTTTGCTACTCTTATCGCATAACACAATAAATTTTGGAACATCTAAATTTTTTCCATATGCCTATATCCACGACCAAATTAGTAGATCCTGGTAATTTGACCTTTGCCCTATCATCTGTTCGTCTGGCTCTATGATTCTGCCATCAATCAGAAGGCTTCAGCAATCCATCACAGAAAATAATATAATTTCTGTACCATGATCTAATTATGTACATATCTCATCCTTCAACGTGGAAATAACGTCAGAATTATTCCACTTATCCATTTCTGTCTGTTATTATACTTTAGTAACAAAATACATACCGAGTAACATTTTATTATTTTTTTCAATATGGTTGAACAACATTTCGACTGGAGAGGTACCACTGCTGCGTAAAATCCGCCGTAACGCTTTTCTTATGTTTCCGTTGGAGACGTGCGATTGTCGATTACACTTATAAGCAAGACGAATTTCTTTGGAGACATTTCTTAGGAGTAGCAACGCATCTATGCACGACATCAAAGAAGATTTACTTGTGTTTGAGGTTGGACGTGGATGTCCATAAGCTGCAGAGAACATTTAACATCAGGTGGCCTGCACACTCCTGTACTGCTCTACCAACAAGAAAAATAGTTTATAATATAGTTCTTGTAAAACTAATATATCTGTTATTTTCAAAATTGGAATACAACTGTCATACAATTTAAATTAGTTAAATTGCACAAGGTATGTTGTATAAAATACTGAAAACTCAAAGGTACTACTATTCTATATTTCTACTATAGTTCGACCGAATAGTTACCATCCTTATAACCTGAAGTGAAACAAATATGTTTGTTTGACAGATCCGAAAGCATGACACATTTACAAGCACGGAATTCACTTACATCTTTGTCCCTGTAACGCGGGACCAGAATAGCGCTGCGGTATCTCCTGTCTGTCGTAAGAGGCGACTAAAAGGAGTCTCACGACATTGGGAGGTTTTTAAAAACTTTAAGGTTGGGAGGAAGCCCACCGAGATTTTTGGCACCTAGCCCTTTCGTTGTAAAAGATTTAGGTGCCGCAAACTTACGAGTTAAGACTTTAGTTCTGTTTCAATCTGGGTGAAAACGTCCATGACTTAAAGCGAAAACTTAACACCAAGAGGCCTATACATTCATTTGCTGCTGTTTCAACATACTCTTGTCATAAAAAATACACACTCTTTGTTCTTTCTTTTTTGGAAGTCGCTTAAAAATACATGTGTTATTCCATATCAAATGTAACAAAGCAATCACAGCTATTCAATTTCCATTTGCGTCATTTCCATATAACCGTTTATTCCCTGCGAATTTGTGTACCATACAATACGGAATGTGATAAATTTTTCGCTTTTATTAACGCTACCTCAGTTTTGTAGCCGGCCGTAACTCACATCAATCACTAAGTGTAAATATTTGATGGATTAAAAACCCATTTCGGAAACAGATTATTTTTATTTTTGGAGTTATTGAATGGAACACAACCGGACAAGCATTCGAATATACAATGGGTCATTTGTAACAAAAGAAAATAAATTTTTTGCTCTTTAAGTCTCACGCGGACGATCCCCCGGGTGTAACTAACCCATAATATTACAACGATATATAATAATAGGGATTTAGTATAGTATATTATAGTAAAACGGTGTCCATTTTTTTATAAACTGCTAATATAAGCTTATTAAAATTTTGTACACCTAAAGCCTGTACCTACTTCTGGCCATAAGTAATGTTTTATGATGCTCTTGGAATTGAAAAATAACATAATTTTTTAAAGTTAAGATAACCGTATCTGTAAGCAACAGGTATATATTTCAAATTGCACATTGCATAAGAGTGTTACAAGGCTAAGGTTATATTTCGCAAGCAGAGCCGTTGAATAACGCTAGTATTTAGTAAATATTCCGCTTGAGTCGACTTTAAGATGAGAACGCGTTCTGTTTTGCAATAACAGTATTAATATTGACAGAAAGTATTTAAAATTGTCACAAAAAGTGATCTTATGAGTTAATATTTGTATCGCATTATTTTTATTCTATTTTTCATAATTTAATATAAAACATTTGTAACATCTGTTTAAAAAGACGGAATATAAAGCTCGATGTTCAACCCTCACAATGAATAAAATTATGGGCCAGCGTCCGTAATTACAACACACATGTTACCCAATGTCAATAACAATAAGTGTCGTCTGTCGTCGTGTGTTAAAAATATATACCAGGATAATAGTCAATTTCAACATCATAATGATACGGGGTAATAGTTTGCATTATTCGAATAAGAGAAATGCACGAATAAAACATGCTATAAATATGGCTGCCTAGTGCAATTGGACCTTTAAAGTACCTACAAGCATATCTGTAGCAGTGACATCATCATACCTACTTTTGCCTTTCAACATCACTGTAACATACTTATATATTCCTATATTCAAAAATTTTTACTTTAAAACCAAAAGTACATAACGTAGCTGTTAATTGCTAATATTACTAGTAGCGCCATCTATAAGCGCGATCTAGTACTACTAAGTATTTTGCAAATACACATTACTAAATAATTCTAAACTTTTCACTAGATGTCACTATTAACGGCATAGTAAAAAATCTATTTTGAATTAAAATATTAACAATAACAAACTAAAAAGTATTAATTATATTATAACTACCAATGAAGTAATGAAAATTATATATTTTGTTCAGCACAAACTACAACTGTGTTCAAAATAAATCATGTTCTTACTCATGCTATCTAAGCAGCTATGTCATTAATATTGCCTGTTAATATGTATGTAATACTAAATGATGCTTGTACTTTAAACTAGATGTCGTCATTTTCAATTATAATCACTTTATCATATTAACATTGAAAACGCGAACGTTTCTCCTTAGGTGTTCATGTTGTTTTAAAAGTTTTTAATGAAACTTGAAAGAGATTGTTCTTTAGATTAATGTAACGCACAACATTTTATTATCAATATTATATTAATCTTTCCTTTTCTAATAAAATACAATAAAGCATTTGTAATTAGGACTTATACCAAGAATTTTAATAATATTATAAATATGTACACGATAATCACACAAATGCGTATGCATTCCTTCATGCAATATAAAAATGTTTACTTCTTCCTTATTTTTTAGAAACTTCATATTTATATGATAATAATAATATAAGTACTACTTGTTCTTACGTAAACGATAACTTTAAATCCTTATAAAGCAATACAAACAAGCTATCCGCTTTACCTTGTTCATGAAGCTTCACCTTTTTTTACAGTATGTAATTGACAAATTTTCATGCAATTTATGGATTAATAAATATGTTATAGGTATATTAATACTTTACGTGTTCCAATTTAATTATAAATCTATAAAGGTAAAATGTTTAATTTCATTAAATTATATTTCATAAAAACAGAGTTGCTTTTAATTCAAAATAAATCGAGACGTTCCAAAAGTAAATATAAGTAACATAAACATAAATGTCTTAATAATTTACCACCACCAGGTGGTAAAATCGCTCGTCGCGGATGTTTGACGAAGGTAAACACCGCCAACTTCATAATCAGCTGTGCCACTTACAAGTATACCTCCATCTAAGTCCCCAAGAATAACAACGCATCAACTTCTGCATCGAAAGTAAAAAGATTTAAAGTAATCAAAAATTAAATTATAATACATGTAAACAGAAAGTTTATCTGCCTTTGCTTGTGTCTGTCAGTTTGTGCAGTAGATGGGAGAGCAGGTTTTAGTACACTTGATTATTATAGATTATTTAGGACCTTAACGGTAACAATTTGAATTGCTAATACACTCGTATACCCATGGTACAGCTCTTGAAGTTACATAATTCTTTAACAAAGTTGAAACGTGTTTTCTACCGCAGCCTTCATATAACAATTCTGAATGAAATACATCGGAAGCAGCGGTCATGTACCTATACATTTATTAACTAAATTTATTGAAGAAAACTCCTTCAGTGGAGCGAGATTTGTAACTCTGAACAATATAACACCCTGGTACCAAGCAAGAAATAACTACATTTTGAAAATATATTATAACATATTTTGAAGCATTTTGTTTGATAAATGCATTATAACATATGATTTTAAACTATTATCGCGTAATCTAAACTTAACTTAGGCGTTAAGTTTTGCCGTGACCACGAACCATGCAACTGGTACGAAATATCGGCAAACAAAAATCGGCAATCTAAAATCGTTAATTATGAATACCTGATGCATAATAAAATGAAAGTTAGTATTAAAAGTTTGTAGGCTACGTTTATATTCATGTCTGTACCATCGTAGCATTAAAGATCCTTCAATTACAGTAATGAAAAATTTAAAACGAATTATAATAAAACCCTAATCTACATAATCAAAAAGGAGTCCGTGCCCCTGCGGCACGATGCCAACGCTAGCTGCATTCAAGCATTGAATAGCGATCGCAATTCTCTGCCCGAAATATGAACCAATCCTCTTGTTGCCGAGTCGAAAGTTGATTTAAATATCAATGCGTCAGATGCAATGTTGTCATGCGGCACTAATAAATACATTCTGATAACTAGGTGTAACAAAGCTTGTCCAAAGTATGCCACCTTCAAAATAAATATTTAATTCAAGAATAGATTCTCTTAAATATTAACATACAAATTTGAACCTTGACAAAGTCAAAGAAATTGACAGTTTCATATGTTGCCGCCGCTGTGTTTAACAGGTTTTATGGACAATGCCCAGTTATACTATATAATAACGTCCTTCTGTACGTTCGTTTCGTACTACGTTTTTCATTATACTTCTTAGCACAGGTCTTTCATCAGCACTGAGGTAGTTTTAATGTGAAGAAGTAGAGCTGCTGGCTTGGAGCTAGCTCTGAGCGAACTCCACTCCATTATGCTGCATCAATCCATATTGCCGAATATCAGAGAGAGTGGCTAACTCAACCATCTAATAATTATTCAAATTCAAATTCAAATAAATTATATCAATAACCCACATATAATCGAATAACATTCTATAGTGCCTCTAACAAAATTTAGAACAACTGCCATCTATTGATAACAATGAAAACCAAGTGTTTAATATGTCCTAGAAAGAACGAAAGGTTGCATGTTTCTTTGGCACGTGCAATCACCCCCAACTCCTGTCTATACCCGAAGTTTTTTAACTTTGTCTATTATATACAAAAAACATAAGCTGCGTGGCTAAATTAAATGCGTTAAGCTTCGTAATATATAGTCTTGATATTTTTTGTAATTCTAGATTGTTATCAAATTGCCAAACTAATGGAACCGTTATTTTTATACACAGGCCATACAAATACCAAATAGTTTTACCACAAAGTTTGGTATTTACTAAAATTTACCGTCAACAGATACACATTTTAGTAAGCATTACACGTGTTACTACAAGAAGTACAATGAATTGAAGGACAAATTTTCGTCGCCGGTAACAAGTGGGCCGGATCATATCTCGCGCAGAGAATTTGATCTCTATTTATCGCGGGAATGCAGCTACCGTTCTCAGCAAAATGCCGCATGGACACGGATTCCTTATAGATTGTTTAGGTTAGGTTGTAATTATAATTAGGTTTAAGATTTTCATTATTTCCATTGAAGGATATTTTATACATTGTTTATAGTGTCACCATGTATAATATACAGCAAATTGTACAGATTTTCCAAGCACATTATACGAAAGCTGAATTATCCATATAATCTTTGACATGAACTTAGTATTAAAAACTTTTATTATGTCTGTCACTTCCTACCTCCGTAGCTCCGTAGTTCAATGTACGGCCCACGGTCATCTATAAGTTAGTGACAAACGGCTATTCTCCAGATCGTGTGGAAGTATTTCCAATACTTCCTCCTACACTAGTTCTGGTTCGTGACCGGATATCCGCTTTGTTATCGACGTAATTACGACATCTTATATTAATTTTATTTAGGTACCTTCCGTTTCAAATATGTACCTAATTACGATATGATATGTTTGTAAAAATAATGTAACTATTTTATATTTAATCTCAATCGAAATAATTGGTTTTAACAGGTGAAGGAGGAGTTTAACCGGGGCAGTCGATAGGGTAAAGGATTTCTGCCATGCGGTTGCCAATTGCACTTCACAAGCGTTACATATTACAAGCGAAGCGAATATCTCAGTCCTCAATAGTAGCAACGCATACTAGTATTTTCATTAGTTCGTAGAGTAGATACATTAATCTGTAACTAGCAACTGTCAACGGTTTCATCCCGCCACCGCGGTTTAGCCTTGACCACGGGCCATGCATGACTGCGAAATACCGGCAATTAAAAAGCGTTAATCATGAGTACCCGTTAATATATAACGGGTACTTTATATATTAACGGGTACTCATGATTAACTAAATATTAAAATGTATGAATTCCGCGATGATATTAGTTCAAAATCATATATCGGACAAAACATTGATTTAAGGTTCAACGTGGATATACTTGATAAACAAGGCACCATCGGGCGAACTGTACACTTATTTTGTACTCTTAAAAAATAGACATATCATCTTAATAATAATATTAAAAACCCCCCGAGGGATCACCTTGTCGTGGTGGAGGGGCTTAAGGGAGGAGCACACATTGCTGACCTAATCGCAATTTACACTGTGTATACTAATATTTAACAACCATTTTCCCAACCAACGGTCGCAAAAACGAGAAGAAATATTGAAAGTAAAACGAGGCCTCGGCCCCAAGTGCCCGGCGGATCCAGCCACTGTCCTGACTCAAGCGGAAGTCGGGCCGGTACTGGTTCCAGGGGCGTTTACATTTTCCGGGCGAGGAAACCCCGTCAAACGACTAAAGCATGTTTAAAGGAATTCAATTTGCTGAGTGATAAGGAACAAGCGCCAAGCCCGTCTACGCAAAGCTTATTTTCATCACCAAGTTTTTCACCAAATCTATTTGAATGTCATTTAAGATCCCGTTCTTAGCACCCACCACAGGGCAGAAACGCGCGAGAAAAAGATGATCAGAAGAAATGAACAAATTCATCTGGCGCACTTACCTACGTATTGCTCAATTAGAAACAACTAATTTAAAATCATATCTACAATTACTTCATGAACAATTCACGTCACATTTTCCAGCTATGCAGGCAACAAGACAGAGGGTAGGAGACCAACGTAAGGTAATAATAAGAAATTAGAGCAAATACGAAGACAAGCAGAAATTTGTTTACATATTAATACATTTGAGACTTACGCTCCATCCCAGTTGGAAATTGATACATGTTTACCTACTTATATAACAGAGACACAAATTGAGCCGCACACATAAAGAGAACAAGTAGAGTCTCAATTTTCACAGACACACATAATTGATAACAAACATTTAAATAGAACACATAAATACACACAACG
>DWON01003502.1:0-17935 GCA_018251015.1 Phocides pigmalion okeechobee
AACGTCAAGGGTTAAGTGTAAAATCAATACATCGGCTTTGACCGCCCTGTTGGCTAAGGTAGACCGGGAGAAAAAAGCCGGCGGAAAAAAACTCTCGGCACTCTTTTTTTTTATAAATAGCCAAAATCATTTTTTTTATTCAAAGTAGATTCTTGACAGAACTCTTTTTGAACGTCGATAAACTATCAACGACTCGTAAGGTGCTTCGTTTTGGAGAAGAGGCGGCGAAAGGAACCCCAAATACAACTAATACAGGCCTACAAGGACATATAGCCCTTTATAGTTTCTCATAATTAATTAATAAAAATTGGAACTTACAAGTCCTTTCTATAACAAGGGTACGGAATTTGTTGTGTGTACACCGCCCAATCCCAAACCTTCTCTTCTACAGTATCTCTCTTCTGTATCCTTGTGGAAGTGTTCGCTGAGAGCTGTATAATTGCCTTGTCTATAATGTCTTGTATTTGTAAGAACCCGCGGAAGTATCTCATGTCCTCTAGGAAACTTGCTTCAGGGCCAGGTATCCACAAGCTGAAAAGGGATAAATATTATCATACACCATCCTGGCCACTTTGACAAATAATAATAAACTTATTTATTGCCTCAAATGTAACAGTAACATGTATTACTATAAAGAATCTAAAAACTAAAATAAATGTCATTTAAAAAAATGAAGTAAAAACAAATCAATGCCAAATTTTCTTTCAAACAAATAGTATCACGTTCGATCAAAGCCGCCGGTGACAAGAGGGCTGGTTCATATCTCGCACAAAGAATTACGATCGCTATTCGATGCGGGACAGGTATTTTTCATATATCTCCACGAAACTTCATACGAGGCTGAAATCTTATTTGAGCTTGTATAGTAGTTATATACCGTTGTATAGTTGAGTTGCATGTATATATGCGTCTTTGGTCCAACTGGGTTAGGAACCTTGCTGTTAGAGCATCCCGTAATCGTACTTCTCGAAGTAACACATAAGAATTGCTTCACGACGGATTGGACGGCAATGGAACCACCTTGGGATCGAATTATAATTTTACAGCCTATTGAATACCACATATAATACTAGATTTAAGGGAAAGTAATGCAAAGAAAACAATTTATTCTTTATTGTACTTACTAATTTCTAATTCTCTTGGTGGTTGGTGCGTTCTCGATGTCCATCCTGATTTTGTACTCAATGTTGGCTGGGATATCGCCATCTACTTCTTTATTTAGGAACACTACGCCTAAAATAATAAGTTATACATAGAATATGATTTAGAATCTCCATTTCCATAATCAATTTGTTCGGACCAAATGTTAGCATCTTTATCCGGGGTAATCTCCTCCCTAGTTTGTATTAGACATAAACTTGCTTGGAATTGATAGATTTTTATACTTCATTTAATATATCCGACAGAACAATTAAACAATTATAGCCCATTTATTCATCACCAGCCCTTTGACGTAAGTTGTTTGAATTGCCCACCTATGATCCCTTTGCCTAAACATGGATGTTATTCGACCTTTCTTATTCAGCGGTTATCAGTTGCCCGAGAAACAACTATCCTACTACCCTTTGACACTTCAGCTCGCTAATTCTGAGAGCCATGAACATCGGAAGCCGCTATAGATGGTACACGGAGTGACATGAAAAAAACGCTCGATGTCGTAGTTTAATATTGGCAACACATTAAGTAATAAAAAACAACACAGTATAGTAAAAATATCTATAATAATATTTGAACAGAAAGGTGGAGGACACAAATATATATAATATTTGAAACCTCCACCTTTAGTATTTGTGAGGGAAAACTTGATAACTTATAACTTTAACGAGATGCTTACCAGCAGAAAATTCGTTAATCCTAGTCAAGCGGCCAGCTTCTAGCTTAAGCTCGTCCTCATCCTTCACTGCCTTAAATCTATTCATGTTGATGCAGCGTAACAGATCCGACGCTTTTGTGAGCACATTTTTATATCCCTAAAATATTAGTAATAAAAATACATTTTACAAATCTTTTTACCCAGTCCATCTTTCTGTTGCTCATAGTTTTGTTAATTTGTAAATAAGACCATCAAGAACACACGTAATACTATGACTCATGAACAAGGAACTCGCTTCATAACATCTTTTCATAAAAAGCCAGAAATTGCTACATGTTAAAAAGGTGTGGCGATACTCTCTTCACTTGTCAAATATTCAAACTGACATACCTCGATGTCCCCTAGTTCATCGAAAAGCTCGTCTACATCCACCTCCCCGACGTCCACTTCTCCCAACAGGGTCTCCCGCAGCTGGGCGTGGTCCGGAGAGGCCAGGAAGGCAGCGAGCGCGTCCATGCCCTCCCTGTGTTCCCGCAGCCTCTCGATCGACGAGAACGCATCGGCAAACGAATGGATCAAGTTCGTGAGCTTCACCATTGGTTGAAACGTGGCGTTTGCCTAGTTAGAAAAAAATATAATAAAATTCAAGGAAAACGTACATTTTTTCAAATTTAATAGTATTGTATATAAGACATGAATTGAAACAAAATATTTTCATGATCACATAAGATACTACAAATCTGATAAAAAATATGGT
Organism: Phocides pigmalion okeechobee; assembly: GCA_018251015.1. Taxonomy (NCBI): domain Eukaryota; kingdom Metazoa; phylum Arthropoda; class Insecta; order Lepidoptera; family Hesperiidae; genus Phocides; species Phocides pigmalion. The sequence goes on from DWON01003502.1 coordinate 2,571, forward strand.
GAATAAAATGGAATAGTCTAAAATTAGATTTATGAGTATTATTGGTTACGTTAAAGGACAGCATTTCCCAAAATATAAATTCAAATTCAAATATTTTATTCCATTGTAAGGTAATCGTTTTAAGGTAATCTTTTGAAACCAGTCCTTGATAAATGAACATTACACAGTATATCTTTAGAAAGATGGTGAGCACACGAGGCAGCTAATCGTGTGTGTCAGAATCTTTCCACTGTCATCTGCACATAATTTAGAGTGAATAAAACAATATATCCCTATTTACTTGTTGAATTATCTTCTGAACAGTGGGAGTATCGGGCGTGTATAGTATCTTGCCGATGATGAGCGGTTTTGCGAAGCTCCACACGATCTTGCCACCTTTCATTTTCACAATTTCTTTGTAGAGTGAACGACAGAAATCCGCTGAAATATTTTGGACATTCAATATTAATTACTGCTTTAGATTCAGTATACTAGACTATACTAGAGTCGAAGAGTTTTAAGTTTAACAGAGGCACAAATGTAAAGTTGATATGTTCGTCCTGGAACCCACATATAAGAGATCATATGTTACCCACTTTTTTACCCACTTAGTGATTTGAAGACTTACTGGGCAAAACGTCGAGCTGCGCCTGGTCGGGGGTGCCGGACATGTCCTGGGTGCTGGAGATGACCTTGTAGTAGCGGCTCACGTCCATATTGAAGGAGCGACCGCACAGCAAGTTGCCCGCCTCTGCCATGAAGTTGGGCGCTGCGGGAAATGCATTGAAGCAATCTCAAAAAATAAGCTTTTGCTTTCCACTTCTATATTCGTATTCGTATATGATTTGGAAGTTTCTCGAAAGCTACTCTATGTTTAACACATGCGGCGTAAAACACGGCTTTGTATTACTTGGCGTGACGCGCTTGCGGCTAGCACACGCCTTTTATGTACGTACAAATCTGTATAGATTACGGGCGAACACAAGAAAGTTTACGTCGGCGCTGCAAGACTGAAGGCGGACATTACGTCTGTGTATTCGTGAATGCTACACTGGTGCTAAAAAATACAATATTTGTGTGAATTGTCGGCGCATCTCCAGTCTACAGAAAAGAACTCCAATTTAGTGCCGCCTCCCGCAACTGACCCGATGTAATATATGGGTGCCGCAGTCAAAGTGTTAAGATTGATTTTTTCTCTTTATAGAGCCTACTGTCAGATGTATGATCCTCAAGTTCTTGTAATAATTTTAAATATTTTTATTATTATTCTGAAGACTACTGTACAGAACAATGTTTACGTTATTTGCCAGAGATCTGAATATACGGCGAGGAAAATGGTTAAAGGATTTACATTAAGATTTTAATTCCGGATGTACTTGTTTGTAGACGACGAGAGGGAAACCTAGTCTTAAGCGTATTTTTTGTACTTACAAGTAATAAACGAGTTGATAGAGGTACTATTCCTGAAATTCTTCAGAAGAGGTTCCTCGGCCAGTGTGCCAGTTAAGTTACCAAAGTTCTCTTGTATGGTAGGCAGCAACGACAGCATGTCTGTGAAGCGGTCAAGTAGTCTGTCGCCTTCGGACTGCGTGAGGTTCGAAGCTGTGAAGAGCTGTGTTAACACTATGCTTTTGACCTGGAAAAGCCAGCACGTTTATCTGTATCATACATATAATAAAACTTCCAGCGTTGCCTGCCCAATAAGTCTGGATGTTTGGACAGTAAAATATATAAAATATTAATGCGTAATCTAAAACAATTTTAGAAAAGTTTTCTGAACTATAATAATTTTTGGTCTTTGTTTAATTTTAACGCAATATAGCGTGATAATAGATAATCTATAATGAAACTAGAGGTACAGGCACTTTATGTGTAAAATTTCAGGTGGACTAAATACCGATTTTTTGCGTAAAAAAATACAAACAAAGTGCTTAGCAGCATTTTTGTTGTAACTTCATTAGTAATTTATTAAATTTGTCACTCATTTCTGTATTCAGTCTATCATAGTCACTTTAGTAAGCCGTGTCATTTTGGTCTGTATGAATGACGATATTAGTAAAAGTTTTTCTGCATTTTATTGTAAAAAATATAGTCTTAAAAAAGAGTAGATTCACCAGTTTCCATCGTTCGTTACCTAAAAATAATTTAAAACCACAAACCTTGTCCAGAATCAAAGTCATGTTAAGGTTTCGCGCCAAGACCGGGAGGATCTCTTTCGCCTGTGCATCACTGAGTCCGCAGAATTGCTCTGTAACTGCTCCATAGATGTCATCCACGGTAACAACGTCCACGTTCCTTGGGACCAGGACTGAGGCCATGTTGTCCAATTGGCACACGAAATTCTCGATGTGGTAGACACCTTGTTTTGGAGCGAATATCTGGAATAATGACCAAATAATTTATAGTTAAAGAAAACTAATAAATTAATTAACCTAAATATAATAATAATAGTCTTTAAATATTATAAAACAAAGTCTCCCGTCTCGTCTGTCTGTTCATTCTGTCTGTTCACAGTTTTCTACAACAGGTAGAGTAATTCCTGAGGAAGGTTTTGGTGAATAATAAGTTAAGTTTTTTTTAATTGGGCAAGAAATTGAATAGTTAAATTCAATATAGTATAATACAACCGTAAGTTTAAAATAGATGTTTGTAATTGTTAGTTTTTACTACTAGATAAAAGTAAATAGAAACTCTGTTACCCGAGTGAATCTGGGCCGGGTCGCTAGTTAGAGATGAACTAAGCAATGAAAACATTTAGTAACTTACAGGGGTAAGTAGAATGTGGCCGGCGTGCAGGCGCGGCGCGGCGATGGACCAGAAGTTGGTATTGTTGATGCCCAGTTCCGTGAGCTCGGCTTCCAGCCGCTCCGGGTACGGGAACAACTGGGATACTTCCACTGGAAATACATTTATAACTATTATAAGAGTAACAATTATACAGTGTTTGAGAGGTACTCGGATTGTCAATATGTGTCTAAATGTTTGTATGTTACCTAAAACGAAACAATGTGATGAATGAGTAGATGGATGTGGCTGGATGAATTGTGGATGGTAGATTAGTCGCTGGATGTAGCGCGCATGTAGTGTACACTAATGAATGGAGTGTTCTATACGATGTTACTCACTCTTCCTATTTTCACCAAATAGCAATTTGATTGGCAAGCTGATAAGAAGTAACAGAAAGCATCGGTTTTGTACGGTGCAACCGTGCATTTGCTGGGGTCAGCATTTCCCTACGCCGCACGCGGCACGATTAATTCCATAATTATATTTTACTTCAGTTCGCAACAATTAGCCAACAAGGGCGCCGCGTACTCACACCAGCTCATCTTATTCATTACAGTTCATTATATTATCGGTTTTGGACATTATAGTTATTCTTCCTCAAGTCGGCGTTTTATTTATATTCTAATAGTGTACTTATCAAGAAACCGTACAGGTTTAATCTATATTAGTTTAAACTTACAGTGTACTGAGTCGCATCTTATATACTAGTACTAGCTTTAATTAAAATTAAACGAGACCTACCTTTAAGATCTTCTTCTAGTAAATAGTTTTTGTATTGTCTGAGAATTGTCAGTCCAGCTGCTAGAGCATTCACATCAAACTCCAGAGGTGTTTCCGCGAGAACTGGCCGCAATTGGCGCAAGGCCCCTCGAATACTAAAAAAAGGAAACGTTTCAGTATGCTTAGCTATTAAAACTTCTTTCTAAGAAATATTTGTTTCTTACTTTTTTAAGGACAGATATTAGAAAACTTTTTCCTTTTTTTAATTTAATAACAAAAGAAAAATTATATTTTGCTTGATCCTAAGTGGCCATAACCATACGTATACTTTTTTGACATAAGAAATTTATACAATCTTTTCATACGAGGATGCAGACCACAAGATATTAAGTTGTCACTGCAGGTTATATCCTACTTCAACCTGCACCGAAATTGATGGAGTTACCTCCCCAGTCAAACAGTATTTCTGCCATCTATTTCCGTTTCCATGTTTATGTCTGAAGTTTGAATGAGAATAATGTGACTGACCTATAAAGTATACTGTCTACTGATTCATCCATCAACAATTGCATTCCAAGATTCAACAACGGGACCAGCTCGCCATTCATCACACCATCCAGGTCCGCTCTGCTCACAACCCCCAGGATTCTGGCCGAGTCTCCCAGAAGCTGTTCCTCGTGTTCCAAGATGTCAGAGATAAAGTTGAACCGCCAAAACTCCTCGTCTTGAAGTTTTGGCAACTGGAATAAAATTGTATATTATGTATTTTCACGACGTAGTAAAAATTTTAAACATAATATTTTAAACCATTTATGGATTGGATTACGCAAAGCTTCGGTACTTTTATTAAAAAATCATATTGCCATAAATTCATTTTTATTAGCATTTCTTGAGGAGAGTAAATAAAATTGTACGATCTTAATTTAATATGAAATAAAACATAAAGATAAAAATAAAGTACTCTGTAAAGTAACGTTTCTTAAGGAATGATTTGATACCCTCGGGATGTAAGTTTGCGTGTGTAAAAAGGTTATTTACAACTATTTATAACGACTACTTCAGTGCCTTAAAAAAAACAAACATGTAAATTGACATTGTTTCACTTTTATATAATAGTAGCGATATGTATCGTCTGCAATAGTAAACAGTTATAGTTACTTACGTCTCCATCGACTAATGTTTTGTTGATGCCGCGGTTAATTGCAGCGATGATATCAGTGCAATTGTAGGTCTGGCAAATCTCAGTCCAGTTGGATTGCTTTAACTTTAGATATTCATCTGTAGCTCTGAGATCTCTCACCTAAAATAAAAACAAAATTTTTGCTCGAAATTGAACGTATTAAGTTATAACATAAGAATTCAATTTTGCGTTCCTTAAGTTGTAACTAATTCACACTAACTCCTCTAGAGTGGGGGAGGATCCTCGTATAGGACGCAAAATGCATCGATACGTTAACCCCTTCACGCCGCGGTGGAACGAGGTCGAGGGCTGGAGTTGCGGCGGATGCAGATGAAGCCAAATGGCGCAAATATGTTCCACTAAGAAGTGATTATGTGTTTGTTCCGCTTGCCTTTGAATCCTATGGTCCGTTGGTCAGAGTTCCAAAATTTTATTCAAACAATTAGTTTCACGTTTGATCAACGCCGTCGGTGAAGAGGGCTGGTTCATATCTCATGCAGATAATAGTGCTCGCTATTCAACGCGGGAATGCGGCTTGCGATCTTGGCAGCATGTTGCAAGGGCATGAATTCCCTTTAGATTGTTTAGGTTAGGCTTTTACTATGATTACTTTTAAGATTTTTAAACTAACATAACATTTAATTAATTTTCAACGAAATCATTTCCATCCTTCAAGTTTTTTGTTATATTAGAATAACGAACATTTCAATGTAAATACTTACTTTCCTCAAATTAACTTTAGCATTCATAATATCATCAGCGAATTCCTTATCATTCACCATTTTCATCATGGCTTTAGGGAAGTCTTGGGGTTGTATTAAGTAGTCCTTCAATGTGGCTTCAACGTTCAAGTTGTGGGCCACGGTTGAGAGCAACTCTTTGAAATATTGTAAGTCCTTCATACCAGTTACTTCTTGAAGGTGCGGCAACTCCGCACGGAATAAGCGAATGGTTTTTGCGAGGACTTGTAAAAATCTGCAGGAAATCAAGTTAAATAATGTCGAAAAATATATAATGACAATCTCAAAATATTTTTATTAACTTCAGGAATACAAGCTAGGTAACCATCTTAGTTAAAACAAGTTCCATTTTTTATATTCTGAGAATAATATTAAAATATAAAAGATATAAAAAGGAACAGTGATTAAGGTGATAGAAAAATTTGCTCGCAGTAGGGATGACGAAGCAAGGTAGAGGTGCGATTAGATACAACTTCTACCGTACCACATAAGTAGCATTGCATTTACATATACGCTCAGGTAAAAATCCAGTCAAGGTGGGAATCAACGCGGATATTCATAGGATGCAGCGAATAGTTATTTTCCAGCGGTATGCATACTTGTTGCTAACTTCTAATATATAAACAAACTCACAGGGTCGCGTTTCCCAGGACATTCCCGGTCACATTGCTGTTGATACACTGCGCTATCTTGCTCGTCTCGCTCGTCACATCTTCTAGCAGGTGAAGCTTCACTTGCTCCAGAAACTCGTTCATGGATTTGTTCAGTTCGTACTTGGTATAGTTGCGAGTGGAAATAAGCTGTACACCGCACAAAAAGAAAAATTTAATAAAAAAATTTGGTTTTCATAAATCTGACTTAATGCCACGGCAGCAAATTCTGTTAGACGAGATATCAAAGATAGTAAAATATTTTCAACAGCTTAATTGTAATTTGAATGGAACATCATTGGATAGTACTTTAAGCAATAACGCGACTATTTTCGGGCTTTAATAAATTATTTCTTCATGAGTTCTTGCCTTGAATTTCAAGTTAACTACAGACTCATTGATAATTTAAATTATTATTCTAATATTTCTTAAGTATATTTTTTCAACTTACGGACGTATATTTGTAACTTGCAAGCGATTTCATTTGTAAATTAACTAAGTCCGAGGGTTGATTTTTGAAGGCTATAAGTTATATTAAATAGGTAATTGAAGATTCAAGCTTAAAAATCAGGCTTACTTCACTAATGGCCATATCCCAGTGGAAGTCATTCTTCAAGGAGGTGTGAATTTCCTCCAACGTCATCTGATCCATGTGGCAAAGAAGGGTATCATATTCTTGCTTCTTATACAACTGTAGGTTGATTTGCTTGAACCAAGTCGTTAATTGGGAGCAAAGAGTGCATTGGCTGGAATTAAATTTGAGTGTTACTTAATCCACGGATGCTATTTCCATACTTTTTGAGATATTGGACAAATAAATACCAGTTAAAAGAAGCGATTAAGTTATGGTGACGGATAATAACTTTCCAGTGACAATAATGATGTAATACGACTTTGTTATGTATTTCGAAGGCTAAGTAGGAAAGTTTCACATATCTATAAAAAAAAATGTGTACAACTATATTTTGACACTCGTTAAAATGATTAAAATCCACAATGATTTCAGTATAAATTGTAATAAGCAAGGATAGGTTACTAACCTGTTGTTCAGATAAAGCGTGCCCGCGTCCACGAGATTACTTAAGACACCAAAAGATATTTTCGTCAACGTTTCTTTGGACAGCAAATGTATAGCCGTCTTTTTCAATTGCGCAATCTTCTCGTCAGTTATCCAGTTAGGCCGCATTGGCTTCTTAGGTCCGTTCTTTACTTGCAACAGTCTGGACTCAGTCTTGGTTAATTCGAAGTCTAGAGTTGTATAGTCAACTTCGTCAGACACCTTCAGCTCGCTAACATACCCCTGATAACGTTAATTATTAGTGACTTGATTGATATTTAAGTACTGGAACTTAATGCTTAATATATGAAGCATATGCAGGAAATATATCAAACAATATTAAAAGGAGATGGAACAGGGATATTGCTACTTCTGCATTATGCAGCAGTGAAGCAATGCTGTGTTGTGCCGTAGTACGTGCCTTGGTTTAAAAGATAAGGTACAGCAGATAAAATTTTTCGAGACGTTTCATTTCAATCCAAAGAAGTGTCAGCGCATATAATATATACTTTAGGTAGGAACTGTTTTACATGAAGTTAGGCTAATTATATGAAATTTCTAATTTTGGTAATACTTTAAAAAATGTGACTTTCTTGTAAGCACAATTGAAAATAGCACGATCTAATATATGAAAGAATGATTTGAAAATTGCAAGGGTACCTATTTAACCTTTATGTTCTGGTAATGTGGAAATAAGGATAGATTTGCGTAACATGTTCAATATTAAATTGGAAGAAGACCTCAACAATCAAACTATGAATGCGTGGTAGAACATCCATAAACATATGTATATAATTGAAATTCTTTCACTTCATGAATTATTATTCCACATTTCAAAAATATTTTAGGAACTCCAACTCATTCAAGTTGATACGTACCTGAGAAGCAAACATTAAGGGTGGAATCTCCCTGACGAGGTCAGTGTTCTTGCTGCAGGCTTGGTGCTTGAGCGCCGAGAGCAACCCGGTGCCATCGGGCGCGTAGTCCCCAAGCGTCACGTTAACGCGACAGAACGCTTCGGTGCTGTTCATGTTTACGTCGCGTAGGAGACGAACCAGCTGGGAACATTATACTAAGATAAGACTAGATAATAATTCTTTATTTAAGTTACAAAGACGTTTTTTTTTATTTTATCTATATTGACAGTCAAATGTACCCTTGGTCATGATCAGGATGCTGTTGGAGCTCTCCCGGACATGTTGCATCAGGGAGCTAGAGCCAATACCATTAAAGCATAAAAACAATTAACACGCGCTTCTGCAAACATCCCTGGTGTGCTACAATACCGAGGTAACCCCATTAATATCCCGAAACTATTAATATACTGGATTCCAAGAACATTGTACCGCTTTTGGATAAAATTGGAGAGAAGCTGCCTGTGTAAAAATATGTACAGTATGCGTTAAACAGTGTTATTCTAACGTTATGTGAGTAACGAGTAAGCCTTCAGATCAACACGTAGAGGACGAAAGTTGTTTTACTTTTTTAGAAAAAATAATTGGATAAGGGATGTGCAGCTCGCATCAATTTTCTGATACATACATTGATATACTTATCACCTTGCAACCAGATGAAATGATAAGCGGAAGAAAATGTAACACGGCGAACGATTTTTGAAAGCAGTTGGTACTGAGTTGTTCAATTTACTGTTATTATAAGAAAGCTGGTCTTTAGTCTTTTCTTCAGTTACATTTCTTCCAAAAAACAACATTGTTACTGTTTTTTTTTACTTCAAAGAATATCAGGGCTATTGCAAGGTGGATGGAATTTTATAAGTCACTGAATAGTTTGTTTGTAGTAGTAACAATTTAACATTAGATATTTCAATTGGTAGAATGCATTGTATGTTTTATTATATGGGCCTGTAAAAGAACTTACATGTATTTTATCAAGGTTGGTCAGAATATCTTCAGCGATGTCAAAACTATTTTCCATAGAATCAATAAACTTCGTGACATGAGGTCCGCTGTACACACGTCTTAGATCTCCCCACCAATCGTCTCCGGAGAGGAAACTGATCACGATACTGTATTGTTGAATGTTGCTGTGCAAGTGCTTCAGGTATACTGGTAGACCTAAGTCGTATGCGTATTTGATTGATGTTTTTAGAGATTTAACTACTTGTTTTCTGTAATCAAACAAATCTTTATTAATTTTTTAAACAGAAAGGAACAAAGACGATACTTGTATGACAAGCATCCAGAAAATCTAATAAAATATGTATGTATATTATAGTCATTACCTTTCGGTAAAGAATTTAAAAATATCCGTCACATTTTGACTATCATCACTTTGTAACATATTTATAACATTTAATAAGCTTGCTCTAGCAGGCTTATTGTCCTCATCTATAATACTTTGTACCGATTTATACAATAGATTATATTCCTTAGAACAAATCTGTAATTTGACTCTTTCAGTATCGCTTAATATATCCTTGCTAGTGTCTTTACTTTTCAAGTTATTACACATTGACGTTATTGCTTCTACTAATTTATAATTTTCATCATTAGTCCATAGAACATCTGCCAGAGCATCAAAATGTAATGCTATTGTTTCAGTTGGTCTTCTTTTAAAGATTTTCTGTATAGCTGCTAATTCTGATTCTGCTTTCTTCAATTCTTCTTCTGATAATTCAGTTACAGTTTCTTTTATTTTTAAATTGTCAAAAGCATTAGATAACTTATTAATAATGGTAGTTATTCTAGTTAGATAAATAGATGCTACGAAATGTTTTTTATTAGCTTCGTTAAATAAACGGTATGAAGGATTATTTTCTGTAATTTCAAATGATAAAATTGTGTCAACAGTACGTTCTAATTTTGTTCTAATCTTGTCAATTTTGTCTCCGTTTTTCCCTGTATGTTCGGAATCTTCAGTATCATTATTAAGGTCGGTCAGAGTTTTGTTTTTAAGATCAGCCATGAAATTAGCGAGTTCAGTCATTTTCAATAAAGCTTCCTCGTATGTACTGTTTAGATTAGCGGCCGGCATTGTGAAAAAGAAATATTGCTGGAAAACAATGTTCAAGAATTTTAAGAAATTTATATTAAGTCTTACAATGATTACTCTATAAATTTGTTATCTCCAATGTTTAAAGTAAACGAAAATATAACAATATTTTAGATTGTATTAGAAAATTATAAAAGTGTACCTTAAATAAATTTAGATAATGAAGAAGTTACATTATAATTTAACTTAGTTAGATATGTATTTGAACACCTATATATTTGTACTCTTTATAGAATGAGGAATGTGTCGTTATTACCAGAGTCGATAATACTTACCGGTTTTGCCACGACATCAAGCAAAATATTGTCACCTCTGGGCAGTGAGATCCAGTATAGTATAGAGGGGCACACGAAGGGTTTGATGCGTTGTATCAAGGGCTGATCGATGGGGCTACCAGGGGGAGGGGTCAGCGCTTCCAGTATAGCGTCGCAATCCCAGAATTGGGTTAGGGAAGCACGACGAACCTAAGAATATATATCTTTAGATTAAATTATTCATTTTTACAATAACAAAACCATAGGGTATTATTATAATTAGTTTTATGATTATATAAAAGCTTAACCTAAACATTCTAAAGGAAGTTTGTGTCCGTAGGGCATGGTGCTAAGAACGCTAGCCGCCTTCTCGCGTTAAATAGCGATCGCAATTCTCTGCGCGAGATATGAACCAGCCCTCTTGTCACCGATAGCGTCGATCAAACGTGAGAAAAATTGTTTGAAAAACTAAATTAATAAGAATAATAGGTTGATCGCGGCTACCATAACCATGTTTTCCCTGGACAGTATGACGTAATTGGAGGATTAGATTTCTTAATTTGGTCTTAGTACTCCTACACTTAAGACTTGGCAAAAAATTAGTTCGAAAATTTTGAAGTTCTCTTATTAGTCCATGTTAGTTAGAACGTTCCCTTCAGCAATATTTTACAATTGTTTCACTAGTTAGGAAGATATTGATGGTTTATTTTCTTTTGTTTGCTTTAGTTATGTACAAGAATTTTATAACTATGTAAAAAATAATACTACACCTGATTCATGAAGCCTAAATCCCAGAAGGAATTAAGTAGGGTTCCGACAAACTCTGGAAATTTGTCGTATAATGCGTATAATCCAGTGTTGCTTGTAAAACCAAAAAGCTTGAGTACGTTAGTATTTGATTCTGAAAAGAATTAATTCTTTTTATTAAATGGAATAAATTATGTAGGGATGTAATAATTAAAAAAGATGGGATTTTTATCATTGACATTTTTGTTTAAGTACCAAAATGTAAATAACAAAAATCCAAAACAATAAAACTAAAACAGCTTTGAGGGATCATGATGTATGAGAGCTGGAACATGGAACGACCCAAATTGACGTTAAGGGAACAACATATTCAATTTTTTTTTATAAACCATAGTTCCCCGTTTAAAACTACTTTAAATTTAACTACTTAAATTTAAATAGCTTAATTATTACCATTAGAGGGAGTCTTTACCATTAGTTTCTCTAAAGTAAGTGAGCAGATCTTTAGCCATGTTATTCATGGTCACTGACAGGAACTTTAGGGTGTGTTTCCAGGCAGCTCGACCTATCTTCCAACAGTACTCCTCGATGTAAGATTCCGAAGTGCATCGGAAGTAGCTTCTCCAAAGGGAATTCAGAGGAACCGTGTCGTCGACGGTCGACGTATTTATATTCGACAACACCGTGTCCATTTTCGAAAAAAGATTTCTGGAAAATTTCCCATTACATATTTAAATACCAGTGTACATTTGAAGAAGTTATATTGGTCCAAATTGGTTATGATTTTATAGAAAATGATCATTAGAAGTAAATTTCTAAATATTATAGAACAATGTCCGCCGTCGCATCTGTCAAAAAACACTGGACGGATTTTCTCACAGTTTTTAACAACAGGTCGTTCGAAATAGATGTTTCTAATTGTTAGTCATGGCAATGCATGTATAAAAGAAAAACAATATAGGTTGATATAAATTCTACCCGAGTGAAGCTGGGCCGGGTCGCTAGTAGATAATAAAAGAAAAAAACTTTGTCAGATAATTAAATTTATACCGAAAAAAAAATGTCTTTACTTTTACTCTACCTTAATATCATATCTTTGTTATCAGCACTGAAAGTGTCGATGGCATATTCGACACTGGCCACGAAGGATATGCCGTCGGAGGAATCAAACAGACTTTGAAGAAAATATTTAAGCGAATCCAATTTAACGACTGATGAAGTGAACACTTCTGAAAACTTGAGGAACAAATGCGGAGGAAATACCGTCGTGTTCCAGTCTTGGGATTCCTGCAAAAAGTACACATTAGTATGCATTTAACACTAGTCAGGAAACAAGTAAACTCGTCATACCCTTTCTTATAGTAAAACGCGGGGACGAGTGTACTCGTTCTGTTGCGCGAAGTGGTATACACGAAACTTGTAAAGAAGGGACTTTAAACGGGTTTTGTCGTGGGTTAGCTATTGTTGACAGTACCCGATCTACAATAAATTAAAAAAAAACTCCGTGGAAAATGTCCAACTACATCGTGTTAATTAAAGAAGTATTTATATCATCAGCTGACAAGGGTATTTTCGGCATGGACTATACAAAGGAAAGATTTTAAACCATTATTTTTTCAATCTCTTCAGTAATTGATAGCCGCGATTTCGATCTCATTTTCTTGAATTCTTCACTGAATAAAGGGTATCTCTAAAATTAAAACTTATTTATTTAGAACTTACATAAGATGTAAGATTCTTCTTATTTATATAATCGACCCATTCTTCTTGGAATGGCCTGTTCATGCAGAGGATGGTTTCCAGACCTCTGAGGGCCTCTTGAGATTTCCCGTTGAGGGCTACAGCGTGCGACAAGTTGTTCGAGCATGGCCACGGCGGATCCGCATTCATAATTTCTATTATTGGTTCTACCTAGAAAATTACAACACATATTATAGAGTTTGAACATCCAATCAAACTTCCCTCCCTGTTGTTTTGTTCAATGTACTTCTGCCTAATTGTGAATACGACATAGCTATTAATACATATAGAAATCTTGTCGAATTTAGTAATATAAACCGTAGATACTATGCAAGAAAAGGAAGTAGATTTTAAGTTGTTATTCAGGTAGGATTATAAAATGAAATAAATATGTCATGTAATAGGTTTATCGTTATACATTTTTGATAGTTATTATTATTTTGTCAAATATTAATGGAGTCTGTAACATCACTTTACATAGGTACACTTTTTGCTTAATAAAATTTTGTTACGAACTCTATTTGTCATTATTATTATGGATACTATAATCCTATTTTTTAATTCTCAATACATACATCGGTTTCTCCCTTGACGATGATATCGACAGTCTCGACAACAAGTTGAGGCAAGTTCGGGATGATTCGTTGCATTGCCGTCGCAGTACTGGGCGGCACTTCCGTAGTTGTATTCTCGTGCTTTGATATAGCTGAAATGGTGAATAAACTTATATCTGTAAAGGTTCCTTTGTAAAAAAAACCTTCTGCAAGAACTGCAAGAACTTTCTGAACTTTGTATACAGCAAAACTCGGCACAAGTATATAGTATATATCAATACAAGCAAATCACCTCCGATCAGCTTCAAAAAGTCGCCTACTGCTCCCAGGGGTCCCATTGTAGAGCTGACCCCGTACTTCAGCATGAGCCACTTCTCATTTGTCACGTTGAACGCGCTGCGGTCTATCAGATCCAGAAAGCGGAAAAGCAGCTTCATACTACAAAATAAAATATCTTCTTATAGGAATATACGGATTCCGAAAAAGGTTTTTAATTCATACGAGTAAGCTCATAGTACTAGAATTACGCACTTTAATAACTATGTTTTTACAGTATCATAATGACAGTATTATCATTTGTAATGGTACTAAAATCATTCTTTTCTGTGGTTTGTTAGAAAGGAACATAAGAGGATGATTATAAATTATAAATTTTAATGCTATATGAATATAATGACATAAAGATGTCATAATGTTTAAAGAGTTTTAATGTTTTAACTTACTAATAATCTAATCTACATTAGCTTTAGAAGGTAGGAGATAGGAATATAAATACGAATAAGTCGAGTCTTCATAAGTCAATTTTATATCTATTTAAGCTTATGGAAATGGATAGCAATATTGGCGTAAGAGATACTAACTGTCTGCTCTAATGAATTAAAAAATAATACTGTTAACGTACCTAATATGCATACTTCTGTTGATATTCTTCTTGCTAAACCAGAATTCCTTAGCGTTAGTTACCATCTCCGCCACCTGTTGCTTCACAGTGTCGTTCATTCCGTACGTTTTATACTCAAACACATAGGGATAGTCTGTGTTCAACTTTATATACAGTTCTTTGAGCGCACCAATTAGTAAAGACCAATCAATGTCGTCAAAAGGGCCGTGAGTCGTGTTCTTTACAGTCGCTATCTGAAATATTTATTATATTAATAACTATACTATTTACTATTTTACATTGTACCCTCGACATTCATTAAGTGTATGTAAATACCTTGTAATGGATAGAAATATTTGAATATGAATTGTTTTTAAGTATCTTGTCTGTAATCCATTAACAAATTTGAGAAAAAAGTGTCACTTACGAAAATTCAGATCAATTTCAGACCTTCAGAGTAAAAGAATAATATGGTGCTAGTAAAACAATTCGTGAACTGAATTTGAAAGTTTTTAACCATGCTATGCTACACTATGCTGCCTAGTTTACAGGTTGTGAAAATAAACAGTTTCCTTTTGTTTTTAAGTTTAATCAGAAGCAGAAACTTTCATCAGTTGACTTTAAAACATATAAATATTTTGTAATTGATTAACTCATAGTACCGACTATGTAATCATGGTAATGGATATTTAACAAAACCTTTTAAAAATACACAAATACTTACAGCATTGCCTATAATAGAGTCCCGCTCCATCCCTGAATTAATAACTACTGACATATCACATAATGTCGACACGAGGGATTCCACTTCAGATGTAGGAAATTCCAGATATGATAACGAGTTTTCAACCCCGTTACAAAATACCTCCTCACTAGGAGTAGACAGCGCTTTGTAGGTCTAAAGGAAAATATCAACATTTTGAATTTTACCATTAAATTAAAAATAAGTTTGAAATGGGTATTCAGACGCTCAATATTCAAAACTATTTTTTTTACAAATTTATTTATTTTTAATAGAAAATAAATAAATAAATAAAGAGTTTAACATATATCTAATTATTAATC
>DWON01003503.1:0-17935 GCA_018251015.1 Phocides pigmalion okeechobee
GTTGCTTTACGGCGGGTTATGAGGGTGGCGGTGGTGCCGTCCCGGGCGAGCTGTAACGGCTCCACCACCTTTAACTTTAACACTTACAAACGAGTCGACTGTATCAGCCCACGGAAGTAACTACGCATCTGAACACGACGTTAAGTAGGGCTTCGGTCCTGTTGGATGTTGGATGTGAATCTCCATTTTCTGGAGAGACCATTTAACATCAGATGACCTGCTGGCTCGTTTGCTACTTTTCAACGTAAAAAAAAACAATATCTATAGAAGTCTATCAATCCTTTCTTGGCCAGCGTGGTGGACTATAGCTTAATTCTTACCATTCTGAGTTCGTTTTCATTCACGGGTCTTTTTTGCCCGGCATTGGGACATCATGCATCAACATTATATGCTTAATGATTCCTTATAATATTAATTGTAGCTATTTCATTTTAAAAAGCAAGTTGTCGTCACTTTTAATTGTACAAGCGTGAGATTCGGATTATATCAACTTGATAAAAAATTACAGAGTATCCTATAATGATGAACTTCAGGTATATAAAATAAATAAATGAACAATGGCTTAAAACGCGGACGAATACTTGTCTGTTCTTTAAACTCGAAATTCCAAATAATCATTGTAATTATTATAATTACTCATTTTTATGTGTGTATTAAGTCAATTTTAAATTAACTGCTTGTATTATATAACTGTTAAATACATTAAAGCAAGTCATTATATTTATTACCCTGTTGCCACAAACCCTTCATTGTGAATGCGGCAAACTCATTTGGCCACTTGGTGCCGGACGTGGCAAGAATAATGAGCTTTTGTTTACTTTAAAAGGCACATTCCTGTCTCGACGTTCTAAACTCGTTAAAATTAACGAATTTAACACCTTTTTATGAAATTGAAGTAGCAGACAACAACTTTAAATTTACAATCATGAAAATTTTAAAACTAATTATAATGAAAACCTAACATAAACAATCCAAAGGGTGTCCGACCCCATGCGGCATGGTTCCAAAAACGTTAGCTGCATTACCTCGTTTAATAGCAATCACAATTCTCTACGCGAGATATAAACCAGCCGTCTTATCACCGGCGGCGTCGATCGATTCACTTCAAAATGAATAAATATCGTCATCATCGGAGACGTCCCAGCTTCTTTAGGTGGGGAATTATGAGCCTTGGGGTAGATCCTCCTTTTCTAGACTTGAACCCGGCGTAACTGTGGTAGCCCTTTCTCACTTTTGAAGACTCAGGAATCCTTCCATCGTACTCAACTCCCGCTGTATCCGCCGTCAACCTATCCGTTTCGCCTGCCGCCGGCGAATTGACTCAACAATTGTTGCTATTTGTTGAATATAATAATATTTACAAATACAGGCAATATAAAGTTTTATAATAAGATTAAAAATACTTACTTTGACTATACAAAAATAAATTTAATAGAATCAATTTGTTTAAATACATTTAACCTCCTCCATTTTTTTTTATATTATTCCCATGTTTGAACGAAGCTGTTGGTGACAAGAACTGGATCATATCTTGCGCAAAGTATGCAATCGCAGTTCAGCGCAGCAATGCACGGCACGGCCTCCCTTTGATCCCTTTTTAATTAAACATCATACTAGACAACAGTCTAGGTTAGACTTTTATTAAACATTAAGAAAGTTACATTAAATCTATCATATTAAATTGAAATACATACAGTAGGCGATCCTGAGTATAGTAATCATCAATCTCTTATAAGTCTCTTGCACCACTGACTAAAATCAGCTTCCAATATTATTTAAAGTGAAAATGGGTGTGGTGGTGAGTCTATATACGAATCTATCCCATTTACATCTATATATAATGGTAATGCAATTAAATTATTCAATCTCTCAAAACATATTTAATTTCTTGATGTATTAATTAATGGATGTGATTTGTCATACTCATAGCTCGTTTACACAAATGTTAATTTTAATGCAATAAACTAGGTGTTGTTTTATGTGAGAAGAGTAGCAAACGAACATGCAAGCCACCTGACGGTAAATAGTCGCGGCGCATAGACATCCACGTACAATCACAAAAATGACTGAATCCTATCTAAGCTCGAACATATATGCGTTTCTACTCCTGAGGACTAAGATGTTCACCTCGCTTCAAAGTAGCCGGCAATCACACCTCTCCAACCGAAATACAAGTAATGCTTTACGGCAGATTATGAGGAACGTCGGTGCTACGTCCCCAGTCGAAATATAGTTCTCCGACATCTAAAATTTTAATTTTAAATGCAACAAACTAGGTATTTAGCCGGCGTCACACGCGGACTGAATACTGAATTTTTGTTTGCTTCAAAAAGGTGAAACGACGCCTAATTAACAGATATTTATTCATTTTACTATGTGATGAGTACCCATGATTAACGATTTTTATATAAATCTCTAAATATTATAAAACAAAGTCCCCCGTCGCAGCTGCCTGTATGTCTGTCCGCGATAAACTCAAAAAGTGCTGGACGGATTTTCTCACAGTTTGCAACAACAACAAGAGTGATCCCGATGGAAGGCTTTGGTGAATAAAAAGTTAAGTTTTTTTTTTTTGTAAATTGGGCGAGAAATGAAATAGTTAAATTCAATTTAAATAACAGAGCCGTCGTTCGAAATAGATGTTTCTAATTATTTTTTGCAAGTAGGTAATAACTGGATGCATGTATGAAAGAAAAATAATGTAAGTAAATATAAACTCTATTACTTGAGCGAAGCTGGGCCGGGTAGGTAGTCAAAAATAATGCAAAGTTCAGCGCGTAATGATACAAATTATGTTGTGTGTCATAATATGGAATCCAAAACAAACGAACTAGACGTAGGGTAGATAGATTAATTTATCACTAGAACCTGACAACAGTTTCCCCAGCCAGCAGTTTAGACGTGACTACCAACCATAATTCGAAATATCGGCAATTAAAAATCGTTAATCGTGAGTACCCATTACATAGTCAAATATATATATGCTATGATATTAATTTCGTCACAAAACATTTACACAGTGTAAAGCGAATAATTAAGATTAGGTTTGGAGTAGCATAATCCAATTCAAAATTTCTAAAAAGACCGACATAAATAACACGAGTTCATTGTATCCTTATAAACCCTTTATTTTTATATCATGCTCAATGGGATTTGGTAAAAACAAAAAACAAATCTAAAAAAAACCTTTCAGGAACCAGTAATCGCGTTACAAAAACAAATTTATAATACTCCTATATCCTCATCAACCTGTACTATCTTACTGCTGAGCATAGGGCTCATCAGAACTAAAAAGATTAGGCCAGAGCCCACCACGCTGACCAAGCGAAGGTCGGCGGACGTTGCACATCAAACAATAACCTTATGGAGAATTTACAGACATCTGAGTTTCTTTCACTGCCTCTTCTCCAAAACAAAACACTTTATGGGTCGGTGGTAGTTCATTTATATATCATTTTTTAATGTATGAAGAGTAGCAACCGAACATGCAAACCACCTGATGTTAAGTAGACATCCATTCACAACCATAAACACGACTGAAATCCTATCTGACCTCGAACGTAGATAGGTTGTTACTCCTGAGGACTAAGATCCTCGCTTTCGAAGTGTAGCCGGCACCCGCACCTCTCCAATCGAAACACAAGTATTGCTTTACGGCGGATTATGAGGGCGGTGGTGGTACCTCCCCGTTTGAACTATAGTTCTCCCATCTTTAAGACCATAATAATTAAACATCATACTAATGAAATGTTTTACCATAGACGTTAGTAGTGAATGCGGCAAATTCATTTGGCCACTCGATGGCGATGCCTCAAAGTAAACGTGGTTAGAATTCTAAGCTTTTGTTGACTCTTAACGGCGCAACACGCTTTGACGGGCTAAAGTTGATTAGTCACTTCGTTTGCGTTTTTTAAATAAACTCAGTTTACGGAGAAAACATTTTCGTTAACCAAGAATTTCATTATTATTTTTATTGCCGTGTCTTCTTATGAAATAAAAGTAGCAATTGATCGTGTAGTCCACCTAACGGTAAGTGATCATTGTTTCTCGTGGCTATTTGTGATCAATTCTAGAATTAAAATGCTACGTGATTTATACCACAGATGCGACACTAGTTTTGGAAATGGCGTGGCTATTTTTCCATTTCTGATAAAATAAAATTTGCGTCTTTATTTTTTGAATATTCCACCGCAGTATTATTATCAGCCTTTATTATCTTGTTAACTCGTAGCCCACTCAATACTTTTCGAAGCAGAATATATATTATTACCGATAAAACAGGGTTGTGCCTCTGTAAAACGTAATAGCAAAGGCATCTAATGAATGGCTCTCAATACGCTTTACGAGGAAATTGGAGTCAAACGTGCAGTAGCCTCGGAGTAAATCCGAAACGCTTTCATCCACTTTGAAGACCCACCAACTCTTTCCATTAAGCCCTGAAAAAGCTATTCTGCGAGCATCGTATTAATCCCAACAAAGGCCTCGAACACGCTCCGAATTGAAAGCGAGAACAGTTTTCCAAGTGACGTAATTAAAACATCGGCGGTGACCGTCCTTTGCAAATAATAATCGCAGATGGAACTGACACGTAGGGGTTTGGGGAGTTGGGGGGTCACACACAATTAGCGACGAGTGGCACTCGACGCCACACGTTAATTTTCCCCGCACAAGGAAATCACTCTTAAAATTAAACTCAATTTTTGGGCCCCCCTTTGTACTCGGTGAACGAGTTCTCCGGTTTAATTTGCCGCCGCGACTCAGCTTTTCCACCGCATAATTATCTTTAACTGGATTTTTCTACGGGCTTATTACTAGAGGGTGCCGTTTGCAAGGCTTAGGGCGCGTTGAAAGCTCTGATTATTGTGTCAACAACAGGTTGGTTTGGATTCATAGACTGTTTGAGTTATTAGATTAACGAGCTTAGACTAAAACTTATTAAATAAAGACATGAAAAGATCGGAAATATGTCGACTAGCGAAGCAATTATTTTGACATTGTGTTAAATATTACATATATTATATGTCCAATTCAATAATTTAAAATAATTTAAATTTATTATACAATTTTACGAGTTCGTCATGTCATTATTGTTGTTTAAACTGACAAATTGATAACATTAACTTGAAACTGACAAATTTGCCCACCGACTAGCTCCGTAAAACACGCTCGATTATACATATGTATTTTTTTGTGATAAGTACTATTTTGTATGCAGTGTGCTTTATGCACATAAATATTATTATTATTATTTATCTTTAAATATCTTTCGTGTTATCTCTCCTTATAGGTACTTGCAAAATTGCTATTATTATATTTTTTTTATATTGGAATAGTAGCAATAAAAGCACAGGCTACCTAACGGTAAATGACCTTTGCATCCCATGGATATCCACGTTCAACTTCAAACAGCACTAAAGTCGTGCCTAACACCGACCATAAATACGGTGCCAGTCCTAATAATAAAATCCGCATTTCTCTAACCAATGCAAAATAATTTCTTTGCGGCGGAGGATCAAGGCAACGGTGTTTCCTCCCCTGTCGATCTAGATTTCTACCACATTGCAAGAAGCCACTCAAAACAAAAGTTATATTTGTGACAGATTTTATTTAACACACTTAGGTAATCTCGTTAACTCAATTTGATCATTTGTTTGAAAACGAAATGCTTTGATTATACCTACAAGTGACTTTAAATTTTGACGACAATTACGAAAATCCACTGTAATCAAAGAGCTTAGCTCACCCTGCAATATCTGTTATTGACAGTTTTCGATAATTAAAACATGAAAATTTTACAGCCTTCCAAAAATTAACAATATTTATTCATATTTAAGATATACTCATTAATACTATTTATTGTCTCCCTGTTGCATACGATTTTGTCTTAAAACGCAATATATGTAGATTCCACAGTTACCCACGCTGATCAAACCTCAATTTGTAGATTTATTAGAGTTTTTTCCAAGCTCGTGAAGTAACATAGAGTAGTCGTAGCGCACAGACATCCACGTACAACCACAAACACAACCGAAATCCTGTCTGAGCTCGAACGTAGCTACTCCTGAGGACTAAAATTTTCGCCTCGTTTTAAAGTGTAGCCGGCAACCGCACCTCTCCAACCGCAACAGCAGTAATGCTTTGTGGTGGATTATCTCCCCGGTCGAACTATAGTTCTTCCACCTTTAAAAATATATATTAATATATCTACTACGCGAAGAGAGGAACTGGATACTCTTAGTATTGGAAGTTCTGTGACGAACATACCTTTCTTCCTTCTATCTACAGATATCGGCTGGCCATCTTCTCGACGCCACATGATCTTCGGTGTCGGGAACCCATCAGCCTTGCACACTAGGCTGATGTTCTGATTCTCTCGAACTGCCACAGCGGATTGCGTGCTCTCTTCGTCCAAGATGTTTGGGGGTACTGTGGACAAAGGGTAACAGTTCTTTTAACTAAGTATATAATCTTTCACATATTCTAATTAAGGTACACAGACAAGCAGTTCATCTGTATAATACGTACAGCCCGTTTGACGTTCAATTTTCGTTACAGATCATGGACCGCATTTGAACTCAAATAGGGCTAAAGTTCTTACGACTGCCAAAGTCGTGATACGAATGACCTCAGACAGAACTTAGTTCTGCTAAAGGTCGTATATGAAGAATGTCAGTTTGTCCAAGCAGCTACCGATGCATCTTTAATTATCAACCCTGAAGCAACTCTTGTGTCGGTTGGAGAATTGCGATTGCTGGCTACAGTCCAGGTGAATATCTCAGGCCTCAGGTTCAGCAAATCATCTACTTACGAATGTAAATAAGAATTGAGGTTGTATATGGATATCCATAGACTGCAGCGACTACTTAACATCAAGTGGCATGCTTGCTTATTTGCTACTTTTTTCACATAATAAAAATCCTAAATGTTATCACATATTACCTTCTATCTAGCCTTTACCTTTAGCATTTATAGGTAAATCAGTAGAGCATCAAATTCTCATTAGACTTCTATTTCGATCGAGAACAGAATACAACCCCATCTTAAATCCGAAGTAAATTAATAAACTTGGGCGATAAAACTGGAATGGGGCATTTAAAATCCCCAACGCCGACTTCGAGAGCAATCAAATGAGGATAAAACAACTCGAAGGTACAGAAGTGGAGCAAAAAACCGAAGCATTACCATGTAAAGTAGGTCTAGATCCAAATATCGAAGTAACCGTATAAAAGTTAAGGACCTACACTTTTCATACATTGCTCAGCTGCCTTTCAAATTCCGTTTACATATTTTAGTATCTTTAGGAATCCCGTTTACATATTTTAGAATTAGTGTTATTTATCGAGGACAAATATTACAGTAGGAAATTTGAAAATTGAATTGTGGAAAAACACATATGAGATAATTTTGATATCTTTAGACTAGTCAAAACAGTGATAGTCCAATGCAAAGCTTCATTCTTCTCAACAAGGCTTTAATCCGTATCACGTATTTGACTCAAAGTGTGTTTAGCATAAATTAACGGACACCATCGTGAGAAAATCTGCACGAATAAGAGTTTATCATAAATTCGTGAATTATGTAATTCTGTACTCCTCCTGCTTTTGAGAGGTGAACCGTACTCAGCAGCGTAAAACTCATGGCATGGTGAAGATCTTTGTACTTCTTTAACCATTTTAGTTGTATACCAAATTTATCATTTATTTATTAATTTGATATCATCTCAGATTTTATACATTTTACGGTGGACGAAAAATATAATCTAACTCATTTCGCAATTGTAAATAATGTAAATGTTACGTCAGTACTTTTACAAGTATGTAAATACCTAAAATAAATGTTTCATAATTTAAAATCTAACTCAAAATTCCTAGTATACAAAGTTTCACTATTACTTATTAAGTTATTTAGAAGGGGTATAGAATCTGAAATACTTACCAAAGAAACGTAATTAAAAGTTTTGACGTCACAAACCACAAATGCCGCAGCTATGAGGCTCCCATCGATATTTCCTCGTTACGCCTTATTAAAATTCCATACTATATTTTGCTAACGGATTACTTTGTAAGTAAAACTTAATTGGGCCTCGATATTATGAAATCCCCGGCCATAATAACGAATTTGTTGGTAAATATTCTTAAAAAAATTTAAATCTTAGATATTTGCCTCCGAGTATGATTTTGTTTCGAATGTAGAGAAAAATGGACCAATTAATGATTGCGGTTCAATCCATTAGGCAATATTTACAATTTAATAAAGACCCGAGTACCTTTAGTATTTTAATAGGAGTATCTAATACCTTTTAGTGGTTAGCAACGTGTCTTTAATCGACTTCAGGTAGTTCTCCTGTATTGGCTGCATATTCGTTACACTGCTTCGCTTACACCGACAACCATAAAATACCTAACCTAGCTTATAACCAAGTTGATAATGGCAGATAAGAAAAATTAAGATCCGGTTCTGAAAGAAGTTGGTTACAGATAATATCAGATAGACTGCATGCTCCTTTGCTATATCTCATTTACCATAATAAATTGAATACTTACCAACAACTTGAAGATAACCAACTTGGCTAATCATGGGGTTGGTGTTCACTTGGCACATGTAGTACCCTCGGTCCTCCTGTTGCACCTGGCTGACATGCAGCAGCCATGTCATGGCGTTATCGTGGGACACGCTGAACCTGGCCAGCCGGGTGATCACGTGCCGGTGGATCGTGAGGATCATCTGCCGATCTATGTGAATCCACGCGACCTGGAAGCAGACAATCTGTTACAAAGAAGGACAACAGCAAAACAAAGAATAATGAAGAGAAGTATATTTTATAGGATAGATACGGATAGAAATTCAAAACAAAATCGAGAAGAGAGAAAGAGAAAAAGAAAGCAAAGGAGAAGAATAGAAGACAAAAATAAATTTGTTGTCTGCAATTATATTTCTCTGTGTCTTTTCAATAACATCCGGTTGAGTAGCCAATGGATATTCTTAAAATGTTTGACGGGTTTCTGTCAAGGCTTTACGACTGCCAGCCATCGATATCAAACCCGACTATTTCACGTGCTCTGCGGAATATGAAATCGTAACCAAAAATGTAATCGTTAGCTGTCAACCATCCAATCCAATCTCGACCAATCCCGGCATTGCTTACCATGATTAATCTGTCTGCACATAAGAGTACACACCGTAATAGCTTCTATAACTTGACTTTGGATGTAACAAAATACCATATGTTTGCATAATTCACATGCGTATAACACATACGTATAACATGTGGAACTAGCTTCTTTCTGAGGCATTCCCTGAACGCTATGACTTGGGGCTCTTCGAAACAGGCGCAAAGAACTCTCCTTTAGCCGGAGATGCTGGCGTCTCCTCTGGGGTTGCAAATGCAAAAAAATATCAAGGCGACAGTGACAATTTTCTATCGGTGGCCAGTGTTTTTGTTAGTCAAATTTATAAAAAACGCTCATAGTAAAGTGCACGGAGTGTGGCCATGTTTTAAAAGGATTACATTTCATATTGAGTTATTCATGCCGATGGAACGTGTTACTTGCTTTACCGAAATTGAACGCCCGATTTTTCGCATAAAATCCTTCGCTTAACTGGATACATCATCCATATAATATATCTTATGATGCTACCTCGTATTTATAGCGTATTTGAATAATATCATATACAGAAGAGTCAGAATACTAGAGCATTTTATTTATATCTATTCATATAAATAAAACTAAAGTGTCTTGTCTGTAATACCAAAATAAAAACCTTCTTTTGACGAGACGTGTAACTAACTATATATGTACATATACAAAAACGCAAGTATGCGCTCTCTGTCTGATTCAGATTTCGTGATTTACTGATTTTGACAGGACTTGCACTGGCAAATAGCTGACGTTATGAGAATTAACCGATATTTTTTATATCAGAACGTGTTTAAGGGATACGTACCAACAAACCCATAATTTTTTATTTTTATTTTTATTGATAATACATTTATTATACAGGGATTATCAATGAAAGTAATACAATTATTATCTATGAATGTCCTGTGAAAACCAATCGAGCCATATTATATTTTACGGATAATTATTAAAACATCAACGTCTACGTTTTTTAAAACGTCAGTACATTATAGAGGGTAGTTAACGCGGGCACGGCTGTATGATATGGCTCTGTTAACGTATATACGGAGAAGAAACGCAGAAAACTAATATTTTTTATTATATGTATTAGAAAAACATTAAATGAATCAAAAAATCATTATGTACACTATCACACAGTATGAAATGCGTAGATTTGAGCCTGTTAACATTCATTCTATAGTCTGTTGTCAACACTTCCACTGAATAGAGATAGTGGCTAAAGAATTCATAAATATCAGATTTACTAAATGCGTTTCCAGTTGTGACTGTTGTGTCAAGCGTCCCTATCAATAATCGGGGGAATCAAACAAGCGTTTATTTTAATTGATAAATTTAAATATTAATGAATTATAGGTACTTATGTAAAAATATCAATCTTCTTGCCATGTAACGGATTTAATTAAAGTACTACGGACCACTACGGAAGCTCCATCTGTCGAGTTGATCATGGTCTTTTACCATATCGCCAATCACAATAACGTTATTCAAGTCTATGCAACTATCGCTACAATAATATATTTAAGTATATCAGTATTATAATAAAACTACATTAAATAGATATTCATTGATACAGTACAAACTTACATAACAATAGCAAAATAAATTGTAAGCATTTTATCTCGTAACTAAAAGCCAGTTTAAAATACAATAATACGCGTGACCACACGCCTCCGAGCTTCGAGTAAGTGCTTAATCCTATTGACAATCCACTCTTCCGCATTATTAATTAAAAAATACGAAATATTGGAATACAATATCACTTAAATATGGATGTAGCTTTATTCGAATTGTTATAATAACGTTTATTTTATATTCACTCTCTCGTTTAAGATTCGTAGAAACGATCTATGTATATATACAAATAATAAAATTGTTACCCTGGACATATACATACAGATACATGAAAAAACCTATAATTATCAAAGTCATATACGACATCTTGCATTTAAATATAATTTATACCTTATGCCACCCATTCACTTAACTTACAATCAATATATATTAACTAATGAATCACCCAACACATTAGCCTCGTTCTTTAGTCGGCTACAAACGAGAGAAACAAATCACTCGCTTATATAACGCACTCGATCCTGCAGTAAAATATTTATTTTGCTCGAACTTAGGTTACTAGGAAAACATGAGCTAAGTCGAGTATAAATTTAGTTGTAACCCGCTAGGAAATTGAATTCCAACCACACACGTTCTCTTCCATTACGCGGCGGTTTGCTTAACTGGTATTGAATTTATGCTAATACTAGCCCTGCCCCGCGACCTTAACGTCGTTTAAAAACGCAATTAAAACCGCAATAAGCTCGCCCGTGTGAGTAATTATTTTGACAGATGATAAAATAATTGGAAAGGAATCAACTCCGTCCTCATAATCCACCGTCCGCAATTCTTGGGACTGGATCGGACCTTCAACCGAAACATACGAACCATAATAACCACAAAAAAACATTAGATGGTATGGTCCGGTTATCTGCACTTAGTACTTGGCGATCATCTCAGTCTTCAGAAATAGAGCCGCACTTACGACCTTAAATATACAGAAGAGTTGTTTAAGGTTGTTCATGTCCATTGACTATAACGAGTACATATCATTAGGTGGCCTGCATTCCATGTGCCGCTGTTCTCACAAAAAATAGGTTTTTAAGGGTCGTAAATAAGCTAGAATTTGTCAGTAGCCTATATAAAATAAAAAATATTTGAAAAGAAAAAAACCAAACCGTCCTACGGTTATTGTTCCAAAGATTAGTATGTTCAAATAAGTTCTTCCAAGGCAAGTAGCGTCCAGTCCTTGCCTTACAAATTGTGGCTACAAAGCTATCTTAAAGTAAATACGAACAGCCATGATTCCACTTTAACTGCTTCGGCCGTTAACTTCATACTCTCGCAGGACAACTGGACAGAATTATGAGAATACGTTTGTAGATCGTTACAATAAGTTATAAATTACAAATTCTGCCAGTCAAATCTTAAATAATTTTAAATTTAATTATATTGCACGATATTATACATTATTTATTATAATGCATCTTAAGAAGATCAAGATGCCAATAAAATATTGTTGGTAACCTTATTATGTTGAAGGATAAACTTTTTTTATCTAGGGAACATGATTGTTCCCCTCGACGCAACTTTCGATATTGATATCCCGCCCTCCCGCCAGACCCGTTATCGTCACCAACTGTGTTTACAGCGCAGGGACTTAAATTATCAAACAATATGGGGCTCCGAATCTCGTAACCATAAGACAAACAAATGTACATTAAGCTCGAAACTAGCTGAAACTCAGCCGAGCCATCGGTGTTTACTTTGACAAAGTCACAGCCGCGTTAATTTTGCTCGAAGCAACCACATATGTGGGACCGTTTCGTAGTACCGCAGTGCGCTCTAGTCAATACATTGCATATTTTATGAGAGTTCTCAACTTGACTCGTGCCGTCTACTTTTGCCGCGATCGGCGGATCAGCGGTATTGTCGATCGATATGTTCACTTGCTCACATCCTGCAACGAACATCTGGAATTCTTACTGCGAAACACTGCAGTACTGAATTATTTACTCTGCCTCTTCCTTTATTTATCCCAATGAAAATTTAATGTTTACTCTAGTTTTATATGTTGTTCTGAACTTTTAGTTATTGTATTTTTATGACACTAAAGTAGAAAATGATCTTGGTGTCCCTCTGACGGTAGTTACTACCACCCATGGCCTGTAACCAAATTACTTTAGAAAAAGAGTCAAGTCTAGCTCAAATTTTTTCGCGTATGCATTACTAAGTACTTATGTCGACTAAGGTTGTAGCCTCGCACGTAATAGTACTCGACAACTATACTTCACCAACCAAAGTGTGCAAGAAAGTGTAATTCCTGGTACAAACTTCTGATGTTTCGAAATGTATTATCGCTTATGAAAATTAGTTATCAATTGATAGCCCAACAATAACCTTTCTTTCCAATGGACTCGCTATTGTTGTTTATTTATATATCATTTATATTATTCCATATTTATTGTTATTTGCATATAAGTTATTAATAAACAATTTATTTTAAAAAATCTGAAGTGGGTTCCACTCCACCGTTTGAACGAAGTCTTTGTTCAATACTATCACTGCAATCAATTCAATATATCACTAAATATTCTCATGTCCAGGTGACGTTAATATCGCTTTAATCGGGCACGACGGCCGTTACCCGAGTTCACGACGTCGTAACTCATCGACTCGGTTCCGACTAGTGAAGTTACCAAAGATCTAAACTGGAGTTTATCAAACATCGTGCTATTTCTACTTCATAACTTGAAAAACGGTTCCAAACGAACGATTCTTTTTGATACTCATATAATTTAAAGAGGCCTTTTATTGAGACAAAAATAACAAGACATTTAAAATTATTTAAGCTAATGTTTATGAAAACTAATAACAAATTCTAATGACTTAATGTATGAACGTGGTGTTACTCTTGTTTTTGATAGTTATCAGGACATTGTGATTTTTTTTCAAATATTTCCTTCTATATTTTTCTCTCTCTATCCTCCTTTTTATATGTTTCTAGTAAATTATATCTGGTGTTATATCTTTATATGCCATTGTTAAAAAATAAAATTACATTTACTTTTTAGCGATTTTGATTTTCCTTAAACTTAATTATTCCTCAGAAAAGCTACAAAAATTGATGTCTTTGAAAGTTGGAGAGGCGACTCCTATACATTGCAAATGTCTGTCCGTCGATTCAGGTAGCCTATCTGCATAAACAGTAAAAGTAGAGCATCAGTTTTTTTTTTCAAAAAATATTTACAATTTCTTTTAAACGATTTACATTTTAATACGGCTTGATATTATGAAATTAGTATAACGTTCGTTTCGTTACTTACAAGACTTAAAATTAACAGCAATCCACGTTGACGTACGTATAAGATGTATTTAATCTCGTGGTAAGGCGTTAACACAGCTCATAAAGCCATAACTCATCGACTCAGTTCCGACTAGTGAAGTTCCGCGTACCTTTGCTCTATTAACTACAGTTTAGTTAGAGCCATAATTCTTGTAACTATTCATAGCTTTTAAACTATTCGTATTCTGAATTGTTTGACATTAAATCGATATTTGTTGCTCGAAATGATAAAAGGTAGTATAACGTCATATTTTTATTTTTATTTTAGACTAATATCATTGCAAAATGGTTACATCGCGAAAATGAGTTGTCATATTGGCATGAAAGTAATGTACCGTGAGCATTCACAATAAAATTGTTTTATAAATTAAAGGTTTGTTTTTTTAAGTGAACCATAATTTTAAATAGTTATAAACACAGGTGACAAAAAATACTTGGTTCTCATCTTGGCAAATATTTTGAAATTAAACAAACGTTAGTTCCTTATATTTATATATGTAGGCATATTATTCCTACATATTTATTCCGATCGTAAATAAGGAACAATTTTATTTTTACAGTCATTTTAAGCGATGGATACGCGCAGAAATAGGATTGGTGACCGCTAGTGACAATACTACACTCTGTAAAAACTCGTTAAAATGTCCACTCCATATATTTTATTTCCATGGACATATGATCTTTATACTTTGTTGAAAGCCAGATGCTGTAAATACCCAAAAAGTAATTTTGGCGTTTACCTACCTACGTACTCGTACTTTTACTAAATACGTATAGTTAAAAATTAGTGAAGTTTATTTCAGGCTTACCCAAATGTGATGAGTAACAAAAAGTCATAAAAAGAATTGCAGTCAAACATTTTGAGTTCATAAAATAATGAATTTAAGTAAAATTCATTTAATTGAGATCTTTCTATGGCTTTGTATTCCTGAGCGTATAGGATACATATCCACGCAATTCCGGTATGGGTAAGTTGATCCAAGATCTGTAACTGTCGGCAATATGAAAACACAATACAAACTTTAATTAAGTTCCATTTTGTGAAATTTCCCGCATCTTCCCTCTGTTACCTTGTGGAAGCCGGTTCGAAAATAAACGGCGAAGTTTAAGCAAATGTTTAAATTGGTTTAAGATACAAATAATAATATTTTGTGCTATATTGTCAGGGATGTGTTTGTTAAAATACTAAAATAAAATTGTTTGTTGTTAAATTAAGTCCACATTATTTACAAAAAAAGCTATAACAGATGATAGAACTATAAGCTCGATCGAAAAGGTACCACTGCCGCTCTTATAATCGCCGTAAGTGTTTGGCTATACTAACAAGCGATACAACCATCTCAATTCGCAACGCATCTATGTTCAACATCGGACAAGACTTTAGTCTTGTTTAAGGTTGTACGTGAATATCCGTGGGCTCCAGAGAATATTTAACATCACTTTGCCTTCACACTTATTTGTTGCTTGTGCAAGATAAACAAAACAATACCTTGTTAGTGTAACAATAATAGTATTCATGAAAAGAAACTTTTGATGTACTTTATTATTAACACCTCTTTATATAACGGTGAACACAGTAGAGCAAAATATGAAGAGGAAATCTGATATACTTAATATTCTCACAGAAGCCTAAACTCCACTAAGACACTAAACAGACAGCTACGTTACAGTATATTAGGACATATTTATTAAAGTATGAAAATACGTACTTGTTATTTATTTAACTCTCGAATCGTACATGTTTTGCAAAAATTCTGTGTAAACGCTAAGTCTCAGACATTAAAAAAACTACCGACCCTACCTTCGCTCGGGAGTGTTTATGACATCACACATCAATTTTTTTTAATTCTTAGCTCTTGTCTACTATACTATCATTATATTATACATATTATTATATGTTATACGTATTAACTATATATTATATGGATTATACATACAAAGTTCTTGAATCACTCTCTCTCTCTCTATTGGTCAAAACTGCATTAGAATCTGTTGCGACGTTAGAAAAGCGACTTTGTTTTATACTGTGTAAAGACGAACAAACTTGTTAAAAGATTATACTATAAGTTTGGAATTTGCGTGCGATGAATAATAATGAAAATACTTAATTGCTGTAAATTGTACGTTACAGTGAACTACCAACATTTCACGCAATTAAAGTTTAGCAAGAATAATACAGTGGCTTGAAATGACTTAAAATAATGGGCGGAAGCGGAGGTAAAAGCTTCGGGGCAAGTTGCGTCGGGTAATTGGCGTAATTGCCACTTTGCCACTAGGTGTTGATGGCAATAAACATTGATATTATACCGTAACACTGTGTTCACACTATTGTTGTTAGAACAAGTGCGTGCGCAAACTTTCATATTAATTCGGTGAAAATCAATTAAGTGCGTATTAAATAATATTGTTCTAAGCAAATGATAAATTGTACCTTATCGCTGTCTGCACATTAAAATATATCAGAAAACCTATTATTAACGCAATGGAACTCAATATAATAGTTTTTAAGATTAGATTTTTTGTTAATTTTTCTGTGCGTATGTGCGAGCTAATTTCAGAAACGGCTCGTCTAAGTTTAGTGCGACTTTCTTAATGTTCGTTTCATTAGAATTGGTGTATGAATAAAAAAGATTACGGCGTGAGAACTTATTGCTGTTTGGAAATCTGGAAAAATCCGAATTCCGAAAACAATTTAGGTACTTCTTATATACCATAAACAAAAACAGTTTCGCAATAGGTCGCAATATGACAAGCGTTTACGTGTAAAGGTGAAACATTAGCGCTCAGCGGTGATGTAGAGTAAACGCTGCTTTATTTATTGCTTTTAATGTCCGCATTTTAAAGCTCTTTGTGCGCCGTGAATTAGTATCCTTTGTTTCAGATACGTATAGTACGGTACGGCAAGGAATGCTGCGAAAGAATGCACTTGAATTATTCTGTGTGGCACGCGAATTCCTTGGTAGTTTTGTTTTCCTTTTCGGCTGTAATCTTAAATTTTGTGACCTTAACACCCATGTTTGAAAAAGGAAGTATTTTAGTGTACTATTACTCAGAACAGGTCTCTGGTGAAGAGAATGAGGGAAGTAGGCCAAAAGCTTCGACGACCATGATTCTTTTTTTATGTGAGTAGCCAACGAGCAAACAAGCCACCTGATGTTAAATAGTCGCAGCCTATAGACATCCACGAGATTTCCTGAACAATTAACTATCAATAAGTGTAACTTTAGAACCGCGATGTTTTAATCTATTAGAACCAAACGGTTATACGTATCTCTGTTACTTCGAACAGTGACGTTCTACGGATTCTACGAAGTGTTCTACGGATTTGCAATGCGAATGTCGATAAGGCCCTAAAATGTCACAACAAAACATAGTTCCTGTAAAATACAAGGTAATTTGAACCTTATTCGTATTTTATAAGGTTTAATGTGATGTGACGAATATATGGTCAGTTTGAACAGTGATAAAGCAATTATTCAACTTTAATCGTGATGCTTATTCAGAAGTGACTTTAGGCACTTTGATGCAAACGTTAGCGCCCACCGAGGAACCCACGTAATACGAACTACCCTCCGGCGTGTTTCTCTGTAATTGCTTCACGCTCCACTGCTTAAGCGTACAGCATGCAAAATATTGAAAATTGTACATTATAAGACTTGCTACAGAGGAATTTTAATATGTTACGTCGTGCAATATTAAAAATTTTCACTTTGATATAGTATATATAGTAGTACTATACTACTATATAACTTTGATATAGTATTTGATATACCCTTGTGAAGTTATTATTATTAAAGAGAAACTGTATAAATACTTTTTCTTAAAGGTGGTAGAGCCGTTAGAGCTCGCCCGGGGCAGTACCACCGCCACCCTCATAACCTGCCGTAAAGCAACATGT
>DWON01003504.1:0-17933 GCA_018251015.1 Phocides pigmalion okeechobee
GAGCTAAAAGCGTATCCACGATGTATCATGTAAATGCTTCCAAGAAACCCTCAGTCGGAGATCTGATTGGCTGATCGCCAGTCGCCATTTTGATTGGATCAGCTTGTAACAAGCAAGCTAATCACAAAGATTTAATACAACGAAATGCTTTCATTTTATTTATGTAATAAAACAGCAAACGGCAAACGTCAGCCCATCTGAAATGTCAGTCCACCTGATGTTAATCGGGAAATGCTATACTTTGGTGACTAACAGAATCCACAGCTTGTGGTCGATTTGTATTTTGTTGCTACTCCTGAGGACTAAGATACAACATTAGAAGCGAGGCGACAATGCTTCTAATGTAGCCGGCAACCACGCCAACTGTAACACAAAAATTTTATTAATTTCTTTGTATCCTGCTGTTCCTATTTGGCAAAGCCTTGATTTATGTTACAAGGAGACGGTATATTTTTTTAACAAGCAATGAGTTTATGTTGTGTATGTTAGAATTACCAATTTTAACTTTAAAGTTAAGTTTTGAAGTTAAAATACAAACTTTTTAAATTTAAATGTCTGCTGTAAACTTTACGGTTTTCTAATAATACCTAATTTGAAATATATTGCTTAAAATGTGTTTATTTTGTAAAATTCCTATATAACATAGTGTGATAAAACATAGCCTATAACAAGACAGTCTTGTCTGGAGGGCTAAGATTATCGCCTCGCTTCAAACTTTAGGTAAAAAGTGTGTTCACATTCAACATTCCTAATTATGATGTATGGAATAATTGATTTATGTTACATTGTTTTGTAAAAATACAGTAAGTTCTAAGTATCTGTGATTTGTTGAGCGTAATAGATATATTCGTAGATTAATAATTTGTAAATAGTTTTCGTTTAAGAAGGGATTCTTTATTCAGTGTTTGAAGTTGGAGCCTCGAGCGAACTCGTGATTTGATAAACAAACCAAGTTGTGCTGTTACTGCAACCTTCGCGTCACAGGTACCAGAGGATCATATCAACGCAGCGACTTCAAAGAAACTACGAACAAAGTAGAAACGGGACTTGGTTCGTTTGATTAGGCGCGTTCTCAACATGCGCCCGCCTCGAGGCCCGCTTTGTTACTCCGACCTTTGTTACAACGCTCAGACGCTCCGTCCGCTGAATGCTTTGATATCGCAAAATTTAAGACGCTTGTCGAATTCTGTCCGCCTGGTACTTTTGATTTTCATTACCAAGTTTTTGTTTTAAAACATTTTTATTTAAAGAAAAGGATTAAAGGATTCTTCGAAGGTAGTGGAATTCTTAACACTTTCCCTGCGGAACTCAACACTGCTGTGTATTACTTAATGTAACGCGCTTGCGGCTGTGTTGTACAAATCTGTATGGATTACGGGCGAACACAAAATACTGTGTTTACGTCGGAGTTACAAAAATGAAAGCGGACATATGTATTCCTTGATGCTACACTGCTAAAAACTAAAATATTTGTGTGAATTGTCGGCAACGACGACGACGACGACCTACCTGACAAATTAACGACTTATGTCATGTTTGAGGTCAATGACAGATGGCGATTCAAAATAAACTTGAGCATGTTTATTTACCATGCGTTAAACAAAATAAAAACCAATTTTATTTTATGCTTCTTTAAGCGCATGCTGGGAGTAATTTTTTTACGGATAATTTATTGAAAAAACAATTTATCGTTACGGGGAAAGGATTATTAAGTATTTTAATGAATTCTGTCAATGTATCACCGTAAACAAAATGCAAGAGTTGACGAAAAAACAAAATACAGTACAGTGCATTGCAAAAAAACGTGGCGCGCTGCGCGAATGTCAATAAAATTTGATGTTTACACAGCGCGCGCGATATCTCCCGCTAAATAAAACCTCGACACACTTTAAACTGTTTTGTTCGTTCAAAAATGAATTTTTGGGAATGCTTTCATGGGTTTGGCCGTGTTGCGATACAGCGGCGTTGTTTATATTCCGTTTGTTGCGACAAACGTTTCAATTATGCATATACGCAGCTGCAATTCTTATATCCCAGTGGTGACCACTGACACTGGGCTCTACAACTTATGGAGGTCATGAAAATTGTCTACGACGCTGATCCAATGGAATTGGTAGTTAGTGACGAATCCGTGTTACTTTTGAGACCACTTACAGCACATTTGACAGTGTTTAATTGCAATACGACTCGAGGAGGCCATGAGAATTGTCTAATATGCTGATTGAATGGGATTGGTAGTTAGTGACCGATCCATGGTACATTTCAGGCTACTTATAACACATTTGACAGTGTTTAATTTCAACGATATAAACAAACATGTTTCCTAAGCAGGAAAACGTATAGTATTTAGCCACTAGCGGTCACCGATCATACTTTCAGTCAAGCTGCTAAACCTGCCGCATTTATGGTAACATTGCTAAAGTACATATTTATTTATTAAATTTAGAAAACCGGTCGTAAATATGATTCCACCTCTGATGCATCGTAATTTCCTAAGACTAAATTGGAAAGATTCATATTCCAATGTCTGACTCATGACATCATGTAAACTTCTTACATCACTTCAAGCTATTAAGAGTAGCAAACTAGCGTACAAGCCGTCTGATGTTTACTACACTTCAATATCTGAATTCCTTACCGACAAACATTGCTAATTATGATCCAAACTCAATTTAGATATTTTGTAATGCTAGAGCAATATCACGTTACAACGATGTAAGCTGCATGCTACATAAGACCAAATCATAAAATACCCGCCCACTGGAACAATGACGGCGCTGTTTCCTTTCAAACGTTTCAAATTTCCCTGCTTCGGTGAGTAACGAATTTGGGTAGCTTACATTATTGAGCGACGTACAATTTTGGGCTCTAAATTCCCTTTTTATTATGGTTCCCGTTCACTTTTTTCTGGCGCGTCGCTCCATCGTCGCAGATACGCGATTGACAAGAGTTGTCGCGTCGCTTTTTGTCGCTAGCTTTTATTTTCTGGGTTAGACCAGACAGTGATTAGTCAGCACGTGTTCTGACGTCGTCGGCTGAATTTGCCGAAGTTTTCATCGCTGAACTCGCCGTCGCTTCTTTTAAAACGATACTCAAGCTGACAGGTGACATCGTCATTCGTGGCACTAGTGATTGGTAATATCGAGTCGTTACTTACGTTTTTTCTTCACTCGTAGGTATGTTGTCTTGTAGGTCTGTGAATGATATCTGTCTATGTAATGACTCTTTTGCAGCTACTGTTTTTTTATAAGTAGCAAATAACCGTGTAGTCCATCTGATGTTAAGTCACTGTACTTTCAGATATTGACATTTATACTTAATCAGTTCCGTTAAAGACTTAAGTCCTATCGAAAATCACAGGAATTAATCTACATAAATTTAGTTCTAAGATAGACCTCAAAGGCTACACACTTATGATCTTAAGTAAGCCTCATGCTCTGTCTGGGTTAAATTATATAAATATCTAGGGGGCTATAAATACTTAAAATCAGATTGACTGCATACGCGTTTGCTGTTTCCGTAATATATGTGTTCAATAGAATCTCGAACTCATCATATCATGGAATATCGACGTAACAATAAATAAAAGAGTCTCCCAAAAACCGATAAAAGTATCAAATAACATAACACATACCGTTATAGACCGCAGCTCTTAAACTAAAAGCCGCCGCCATTACGGCAAAATGGCTATCAGAATTATAATATCAATTACCGATGCATTAACAATTCACATCAGAAGTCAGACGTAGCAGAAACGGGAGTCTTGCCTACGATGTACGTACGAGAGAGATAAAAAGATGGTGTGGGTATGGGAGGGAGGGGGACAGGAGAGAAGGCAGCCGCCGTCGGAGAGCTGTCAAAATGTCAAATTTCAGAACGTTGCTCGGCGCAACTTCAAACGTGCCCCTACCGTTGGCATGCGGTGTACGCTAGCGTCTCTAATATAGTTATGGCGCCCTGGTACCAGCTCCGTGTTAATATTCATGCATCTCATCCTGTTCCTAGCTAGACACCGAGCCATTTTCGTGAAAGCCTCTCCGTTCCACCACTATGAATATGAATGAGTGATTCCCCGTTCGTTTCTTGGATTAAACTTTTTATACGCGTCGGTATGTTGATATGCATTCTGCGAGCCAGATTCTAATGTGCTACATATTAACATTAGAAATTTAATATCAGCGCCCGCATGCGAATGTTGCGGGCGACAGGGCGTTTAAAATTCATAAGATAGTGGAGTCAATAGTTTCCTTGCACTTAGAAAATGGAAAAGATGTTTGCATTTTAGTCTACCTTCCTTACTCTGTATTGCAACATACCCGTAATATAGTATATTTTTCACTTACATAACATCTTAGGTATTTGTTAATACTAAGAATAATACTTAATCTTAATTAATAAAAATAATAATTAATCTAACTATAGTTGATCACTTCGTGATTTGTTTCCTTTGATAAGCTCGTACGTATTTCTTCATAGCTCGAACCTTTCTAGGATAGCAATCTTGGACTACATCTTTAGCTAACCTCATGGAAGGTATTAATTCTATTTGGGGTTGATTATAGATATTAATGGTCGACATTGACTACTTACTTTAAGTGTATTGTATGCACGGTTGCTATTCTCATAATATAAAAAAACTGCAAATCATTGTAATAAAGTTTTATTGAAAATAGATTAACATTTATTTTTAAGATATATTTTATATTTATCCATATCCAACGCAATGAACCAGACAAAAATTAAAACCAATCCGACGTATAATGGACATCGTTCAAACGTTTCAAATAGCATTTCAAAACGCAAAATAGCTAACCAAAGTGAGATTGAAATTTTCCATTTCGCGTCTATTTCCTGAAAAACAGGCGGTTTTCTATTTCGTTTCGGAAAACCCACGAGTAGCCCACCCATGCTGTCTATCTCGCTCTTGACGTGGAGGATATTGGAAATGGCCGAAAATGTGAAGTAAAAGAAACACTGATTTTTGACATTTCAATATGCACTCATCTGTACCGCTCGACGTGGCCCTCGGTTAATTAATATTATACCACCGAAAGCCGATACAGTCTCGCAAACAAATATCTACTCTAAATCTTGCGCATTTGATGTCAAATTCACTAAATTCGGAACAGCCGGTGACATCGAAAGCTCTCGGTCTTAATAGAAACGTTTCTTACGTTTCCGAACGAACGTAACAAGCTCGCACTTGGCGTATTTATGAACGTCAATCACAACTGTCAAAAGTGACAGTAGTCAAATCCCCGCCCCATAATAACGGTAAAGGACGCTCCCAATTTGAAAAACACACGTTCGAAGTTGGCGCGCGTGCTCGATTTGTGCGATTAGTGTTATTTTTGAGAATAGAACCGGGATCGTGTCGCCTTCGGGTGAACCCGCCCACAAGATGGCCGCTCTAATCAACCGACACGCCGGGGAAACAGCCGAATGATATACAATTTTATTGAGCCAATGTGTTATTACCGAGTTGAACCTATAATTACTCTGGAACATTGTGCGTGGGAAGAGATTAGAAAAAACATCTTTGGACGGCTCGTGCTTTGTAATTGGGGTGTTCGCTACAACCATTCATGATTCGGATTTAATTATAGCAATTTAAGTTCGCAAATAATGAGGTGGAAACGGTTTTTTATTCCAACCCTATTAAAGTGAAGAACTACACTTAATTATTGATTTCATTTGTACTTCTTTTTCCTTTAACTTGGGATAAGAATCATTGTTATCTTGAATGCTTCATTTTTTCCATTTTTAAAGGTAAGAGAACTGTAGTTCGACCGGGAAGGTACCACCGCCGTCTCATAATACGCCGTAAAGCAATACTTGTGTTTCGGTTGGAGAGGTACAGTTGCCGGCTACGTTTTGAAGGAAGACGACCATCTTAGTCCTCAGGAGAAGCAACGCACCTATGTTCGAATTCAGATAGAATGTCAGTCATTTTTGTGATTGTACATGGATGTCTATGGGCTGCGACTACTTACCATTAGGCGGTTTGCATGTTTGTTTGCTACTCTGCTCTTATAAAAAAATATAACTTCTATATTTGAATATTTATATAATACCGATGTAATGTTTTATATTATACCCTTGACATTCATTATTTCATTGTAAATTACTTACAATGAAATAAATTATTTGAATTTGAATTTAGAATTTAATGCTCAAGATCTAAAATCCAAATAGCACATTGTTATCACTGCTAGCGATGCACCCAGGAATCGAGAGCCATTACTAATCCTCGCCCAAGCCCAATGGGTCCGGTGATTTATCGGGTGTCGCCGCGTGCTCCAACCGGACGAGCGGTAAATTTTCCAACCGAACTTCTCTCGAGAGGTCAGACCGTTGATTGGCACCTTTTTGTTGTCTCGTTCTCGCGAGTTCATTTAGAATTATTGCGGGCATTGCAGCTGTTATTTCAAATTCAATGATTTCTTTATTTGCCTTTTTATGTGAGAAGAAATTATCATTATACTCGTCATCGACTCACAACTGTCCTACTCGTGGTCTCAAATTATCCTACAGATTGAGAAGGATCACTTATTGTTTACGCTAACGGGACGCAAATTCATACATCTCACACACCTTCGAAAATTTCATGATAATCTCTTAGAAATTGAGGTTTACTCACGGTTTTGTCAAGAATACTGGCATTAAATGAGAAGAAAACCTATTCGGTCACAGTTTTAGCAAGAAACACTACATTAATATGCACAACTTTGATGAACCTGAGATGCTTGTTGAGGATTCGAACTCTAGAACCTCGAGCCGAGATGTCTCGAGTCTTGCCGTTACGCTATCACAGTTCTACCCGTGGAGTAGGGCCGGTGATTTATCGGGTGTCAGTGGACGATTCGGACGAGCGGTAACTCAGCGTTGGACGCCAGAGGTCACGGAGGCCTCCGCTTGTCTTGTTCGACGGTGTCAACATTCTTTGTAATGTTTGGGTGATGTAGTTTAGAGTATGTTCCCATTTTATATTTCTAAAATATTGTAATCTAAATTCAAATGCATTGTATATCTAAAATGCAGATTTCACTTTTAATGGGACAACATGAGATATCTGCCTGATGACCTTAAAGAGTCAAAACAATAAAACCAAAACCTTGTATTGAACTTGTAGACTTCCCGTACCAAATTTGTCGACTTAGGTCAAGGTACATGTTACACAGACTTCGATCAGTAGTAAGGCGTGAAGACAACCGACAGGGGCCGCCAAAACTCTGTCGTCAGCGCCGCCTGAGGCTAGATGGAGCGCCCGCCCTCGCACGTGACCTCCAGCCTGGCGTACATGCAGTGACAAAGTTCAACGGTTCTAGGATCATTAGTTTTGTTTAGTTTTGCTAAGGGAAGTTTGATTTTGTTAAAAAGTCATGAGTATGTAACTAATATTCGTTATTACAAGAACCATATTTTTCCAAATGTCTCTTGAAGTCTGAAGGTGGAACAAAATAGAAAATTCTTCCTTATAACGAACACACAAACACGCAAGGTTTATATATGTTTTATGTAGCATATAAAAATACACATACATTTAATCCTAAAATGTATACATAAAGAAGTTAGAATTTACTTTACGCTTAACATTGGATTAACGTTTTTTTGAAATTCTATACCTGTCGACAAATTTGGGCTATACGCCACGAGTTTTCTCATCGAGACATCTCATTAATAAAGATGTCTTATGAACATTTTGAGTTCTTAAGCAATGATAGGTGGATTTTTTGCACCTAAACTCGCTAGCTGACTCTGCATTAAGCGCGTTGTAATTAGTCGGTCGGAAAGTGTAATCAATATAATTAGCAACAGAGAAATGGACCGAAACGATAATTATTTTAGTTAATCGGATTGTCCCATGCGCTGGACACTGATTAGCGCTTCGGGCGAATAAATTATAAAATCTCATATTGTAGCCATTTTGCATTAATACAATATTTTTGGTTTAATCCTATTAAAAGGTTTGTAGGTTTATTAAAAGTAGCGACCCGGCCCAGCTTCGCTCGGGTAACAGAATTTATATTTACTTACAATATTTTTCTATCATACATGTATCCAGTTATTACCCAGTGCAAAAATTACAAATAGAAATATCTGTTTCGAACGACGACTGAATTACTATATTGAATTTAAGTATTTACTCTGTTGTCCAGTTTACAAAAACAAACTTAACTTATTGTGAATTAATATCTTCCTCAGTTATTCAAGCTGTTTTTGAAAACTGAGAAAGTCTGTCCAGTACTTTTGAGTTTATCATGAACAGACAAACAGACAGACGCGACGGAGGACATTATTTTATAATATTTAGAGATTCGTTCGGCATCAGCGTTAAATATAGTTCATTTACTATTTAAATTTTGTTTTCATAGTTCTATCTTGCAATACGTTTACGTCAATCTTGACGGATATTGGTATTCATAGACAAATTGATGAAACCGCATGAGCTTATCATAGAGGGCGCTAGAAGTGTCAAGATGCGAAAAATTCGGCCACGCGGTGTAACGTCAAACATAGCGAAACCATAGACAAAGCCGTGCATTATCTGTGGCATCGACAAACGTTGCGTTCGGAAACTCGCTCGCACGGACACGTCCGCGCATAAACAGCCGCTATCGCCGCTTGACAAATTTCATATCTGCCACGTATCGACGCGACGTAAATCATCGCGACCGCCTGTATGTCGCGCGTGAGTTATCTGTGTGCACACGGCTTTATTTCACCACGGGTGTCGGATTTTGAATATTATGATCTGCTTTTTGTAATCTGGAGTGTAAACAGAAGATGAGCCCCCTCTCAGGTTAACTCTGGGTCTCGTTTCGTATTCCAGTTTGTATTCGACTTTTATATTTTATACTAGGAACTAAATAGTTTCTATAACTAGTTTTATACTACAATGCTTACGCGCTGCAGCTAAATGATACAACGTTCTGGGAGAGCTCCAGCAGTGACCTGGAACATGATCAGTGAAAGCTATATCTATCGCTTATAGCTCATTGTTGTCAAAATCAGAATTTAATAAATAAAATATCCAATTATATAATGGAAACGCCTGTTACTTGAACAAATAATTATTGTCTCATTAAATTTATTGATTTACAATAATAATAATTACTAATTTAACATGAAATACCTTAAAATTAATTATAATAAAAGCTTAGTATATCAGCATCGAGCAAAAAAACCTTGAAGGCTTTAAACAAAAAGTAAACGACCTGTTTGTTCAAAAATGCTATTATTCAACGATAGAATTCCTTGATGACACGACGATCTAATACCCATTTATTCACGAATCTATATATATGTATATAATCTTGTTACTTAGCCACTTGTGTAATTTTAATTTCAATGCAATTATGTATTAGTTTAGTTTATGCTTGAAACAAATAATTATTATTGTTTTATTGTATGCCATTGAAAGGCAGGACATCAGCGATCTATTCAATGATTATCATCTTCTGTACCTGTGTCCACAATAAATATGTTTGACTTTGACTTTGACTTTTAACCTAAACAAACTAAAGGGAGTCCGTGCCTATGCGGCATGGTTCCAAGAACGCTAGCTGCGTTCCCGCGTAGAATAGCAATCGTAATTCTCTACACGAGAAATGAACCAGGTTTCTTGCCACCGACGGCGTTGATCAAACGTAGGAGTAAGTGTTAAAATGTATTAACATCGCGATGATATTAGTATAAACCCATATATTTTATTTGCCTGCAAATTTTATATAGGCAAACGTTTCATGGATGCTACGGTTATTATATCAATAAGCGGTTACCCTATATCTATACCCTATATTTTGTAATAAAATAAATAAATAAACAAATTCCCCCCACCCCTGTTACAGCATCCGCTACCACCATCCTCATGAATTTACTTTTTTCGCTTATTCGGCGGCTTTGATCTCAGCGTCTGCGCCCGCGCGTTGCAGGTGCCCCAACTTTGATGTTCCGATCGATATGCAAAGTTTATAAGTACATATGCATCGGTTCTTACCTGACTCATTGTGTGAACGCCAAAAAGTGCTACAAGTATACGAGTATCAAGTCAAAACCCTTATGTGAGAAGGGGAACAAAAGAGCGTACTATCTTAAATGGTCTATGCTCATAGACTTGCACATTCAAACAGGACTAAATCTGAGGTCTTACGTATTAAGGTGCGTTGATAGGAGGGCAAAAAAGAGCGAGATAATAAGCTAAATAAAAAGCTAATAAGCTAAAGATAGCTAATGGTCCGTGCCCATTGTTAACAACATATAAATAGGATTAAATCTGAGGTCGTACGTATTTAGAGGCGGTGTTAGAAGGATAACCAAAGAGCGTGCTATCTGAAAAGGTCTACGTACATATGTAGATGCGTTACTACTTCTGAGGATTAAGATGGT
Source organism: Phocides pigmalion okeechobee (assembly GCA_018251015.1). NCBI lineage: Eukaryota > Metazoa > Arthropoda > Insecta > Lepidoptera > Hesperiidae > Phocides > Phocides pigmalion. The sequence continues at coordinate 10,390 of DWON01003504.1, forward strand.
CAATGGGTGTCTCGTTAGTAGTGTAGCCAGTATTAAAAATAGCGTTTTAAATACTGTTTTCTGCAGTGTTAGTCATAATTTTGAGTTGTGTAGGTAAATTTTGTTCGGCTACAGATATCGTTGTTACAGATTCTGTCATCTACGAATTAGCTGGTTTTATAGCAAGTTCAGTAAATGAGCTTCCGAGAAGGCGTACATGTACTAATAAGCCTAAATAATCCTAAATATATTCTGCACTCACTCGTTCAACGCATAGTGTATGCGTTTCTTGCTTAAATTTAAGATTTACCTTAAAATTTCATCTACCCTCTTCGCAGTCATACGCTTTTTTAAACGAACTTAAACGAATTTAATTAGTTTTAAACTTATCATAGGAACAAACTACTAGGATACGATGAACACGGCAGGTCTTCGGTAGATTATTCAACAGGCCGTACGTACGACCTTCAGGATGTGTGACGACAGCGTCCCAATTCCATCAAAGGTACCAGGCTGACATGGGCATGCGTTCTATCTCATTTCCCAGCCCGCAGCGGTTTCCGCCGTCAGCCGCGTCCGGCTCCACAGATTAGTATCGTTTGACGTCTATGCCATTGTTTCTATTGGTCGATTCACGCGCGAGAATAGATGAAATGTTGCTATTGGTCCGTTGGTTTGAACTGTTTCGAAAATTGCGTTGAAATTGGAATTTCGAATTTTGACCGTTAACGTGCTTTAAACAGCTTTTGCCTTCGTTAATATAAAGAGTAGTCATAGTCTAAGTCGTAGTGAAAAGTTAGTCCTAAGTTTGATAGACACCACTGGTGACAAGAGAGCTGCTATATATCTCGCGCAGAGAATTGCCATTACTATTCAACGTGAGATTGCGGCTAACGTTCTTAGCACCATTCCGCGTGGACACGAACTCCCTTTAGGTAAATTGTTCAAGTTAGGCTTTTATTATAATTCGTTATAAGACTTACATTATTGTTATTAAAATGTAAATAAAACATATTGAGTAATATTGTATTAATCTGAATTCCCAGTTAAAATTGTCGAAACAGAATCCTATATTTCATAGGACAATATACTGTGAGCCACGTTTAACATCATGGACGTCAAAAATAAAAATTGAACCGTTAAATTTTCCACTCGCCAAACTAATACGAGTTTTTAATTAATTCGCCTGACAGTTCACCGTTACGGGCGACATTTGGCAATAAAAGTCTTACAAAAACAATTCCAAAAATTATTCGCCACAGAAGGGTTAAAAACTATTTCGGTCGCGTAAAAAACGCGGACGTTCTGTCCATTACGGATTTGCATAATTTAACACTAGCCTGTCGATGTGGGTCGTATTGACTGCTGAATTCTTTATCTGAATTCGGTAAAATGTGCTCGTATTGGCAGATGTCCGCATTAATTTCCTTCCATTATTTCGCGCTTCAAAATTGTCGAGAAATATCTAATTAAATCGATGCTCAATATATCGTATTCAGATTTATAAAAAAGTAAAATGTATTTGTTTTAGAATAGTTAATAATTACAGTTAAATGACATGAGAGCTATTTTTTTACAAATTGAAGGAATGTGTCATATTATAATTTCGTATAATATAACAAGCATATCTAAATATTATAATACAAAGTTCCTTTCGTGTCTGTCTGTTTGTCTGTTCGCGATAACCTCAAAAAGTACTGGAAGGATTATCTCACAGTTTTCAACAAAACGTAGAGTGATTCCTAAGGAAGGTTTTGGTGCATAATAAGCTAAGATTTTTTCGTAAAAAAATTGTTAAATTCTTGATAAAATATATACGCGATTAATTAATAAATTAACTTATTTGAAACTCGTTAAAACACTGAGACATAGAAAACGTGATATCTATGTTCATTTAAACACATCTTGTTGGAAAGCTATAAAATTTAATGAGTTACTTTTACCGTCGTCAACGTTAAAATAATGGCGCATGCATTGTTTTATCTCGAATAAGGGAAAACCTGTCGCGATAGCATCATTTCATAAATGCAATAGAATATACATTCATTATGCAGTCAACAATATTGATACCTACTTTTATCGTTTGAATAACACGTTTTTATTCCACCATTACACATTACCGTCGCGTTACGGAAGTTTGTTGCGTTGAAGTAAAAAGCGGTATTGTGACTCGTTCGCACATAAACTACGACGTAAATAAACAAAGAGGCACGTCTCGCAAACGGTAAGATACAGGCGCGTGGGGTCACGATAGTGTCATCCATCTGGTCGCATTGATAGGGTTAGGACCACCTCCGTACCTTTATGCGTCCCTGGTCGGTCGTAAAGGCCCCATAGCATGGGACCCCAGTTTTTTGACGTCTATTTGTGGTCGCCCTTTGCCCTTAACGACTCACTCCGTCCCAACAGTGTGAGTAGGTGGATTTTAATGTTAAATTTTCAAGATTGCAATCTCGACTCACCCATAAATCTTGTTTTGTTATTTAAAATTTGTAAATGAAATAGTTTTCGTGAAAAAAGTGCGATCAATCCCTCGCTCTCTACAGCAGTACTGCGTTACTTCAGGACGACAATAGGATTGCGTTGATCAATTAGATCTGACACTTTTTTATGTGAGAAGAGTAGTATGCATGCAAATCATCTGATGTTAAGTAGTCGCAGCCCATAGATATCCGTACAACTTCAAATACGACTGAAATCCTATCTGAACTCGAACATTGCTACTCCTGAGGACTAAGATGGTCGCCTCGCTTCAAAGTGTAGCGGGCAATCGCACCTCCCCAGTCGAAACAGAAGCAATGCTTTACGGCTGATTATGAGAGCAGCGGTGGTATCTCCCTAGTCGAACTACAGTAAACTTTCCAAAAGTACAAGTATTACAAGTAATATAAATGTTACACTTGCCAATTGATGTAATATTATAACGCACATTTTCTAATGAACTATATGTAGCAAACGACTATACAGTACACCTGATGGTATATATTACTGCTAATCGTGGATATCTCTAACCAACTCCTTATACAACTCCTACAACAAAAGTTCTACTTGAATTCGATCGAAGATGCATTTTTATTCCAGAAGATTAAAATGTTCGCCTCATATGTAAGTGAACATAAATAAATTGAACATTCGTGTCGATTACTTTCTTTTAGAATAAAATAACAATAATTTAGCAAATTTGAGACCGTTGTCCTTTTTGAAAAAGGTTAAAATGACTCTTTAGAATCAACGATTTAAACAGACTCTCATCTTTTTGCCATGTATCATAAATAAGTTTATTAATCGCACAGAAAGTAGAAAATACAGATTTTTTACGTAACCAGACGTGATGCTAAAATCCCAAGTAGCTTCACGCCCTAACCAAGGGTTAGTTTTTGAAGTAACTGATATTCAAGGTTGATGGATTAAATTTTTCTCCGGCAAGACGTGACGGTTCCAGATTGAGTCGTAAATTATGCATGCCACACCGCGCTTCAAAACTAGCGTGTTTTGCTACCTTCGCTCCTCGCTCGCAACACATTTGTAAACATAACACAATTTACTTACGTAAGTACTACCTCACGTTCGTTTAGTTCAAAAACAAACATTTCTTGTAACAAAGAATACTTGTCATTTCTTCAATACTCGCTTTGATTTGCAATGTTTTTCAATATCCAAATTGAGTTTTTTAAACAAGACTTAACGAAATCATTCCGAATAAAACAAATTTAAAGATAGTCAAAATTTGATGGTGTTTAAGTAACTGGTGGTTTACGATTTTAAACTATCATCATCGCGGGATTTATACATTTTGCTATGTAACGGGTATTCACGTCTAACGCTTCGCTAACGTAATCGCCGATATTTCGAACCAATTGCATGGCTTGTGGTCACGACTAAACTGCGGTGGCGGAAACTGTTGATCACCAGCACTTGTCATATATGTATGTACTCGTTATGTCTTCTTCTTCAGACCGTGCCAGTCCACTGCTCGACGTATGCCTCTCCTAAGGCGCTACACTAAGCCCGATCTTCAGGTTTACGCGTTATATAGTAATATGTAATCTGATGGTTCTTTGTTGAGCTCGATTAGTATAACCGCGACCCGCACAATCAATCGTGAAGCATTTCTTGTTTCAGCTAGAGATGTGATTGCAGTTATATTAAAAGCAACACGACCATCTTAGTCCTCATGATACAACACTGATGTACGACCTCGGAAGACATCTTGTTTTAAGTTAGTTGTACATGTCTCTGGGATTCGACTTAACATCGGATGGGTTACAGCTTGCTTGCGCTTCGAGCATAAAAACGTGATGCTCATAAATAATCGCTCATCAGAACAGGGTTAAATGTAACCCTCGAGCACTAAGTGTTGTGTCCCAACTGAGCACGAGATACAAGTACAAAGCACGCACAACTTCCATTCAGAGCTTAAAAGCAACATCGTATTCTTTTTACTTCGCATATTTACATATCGCTATTCCAACACCCCATAGATGCCAACAAATGGATTGTTTCTCCTCCATGGCAAAACAAAATTTATAGTTTGCAAGGCGGATTTTCGAGGTACGGTACCGTGGGGGCTCGCGTGAGTTTTTTCGTACTCGATTCTCGATTTATTGCTAACTTATGCCCGGTATAATCGTGATTTTAATACTCGCCGTGATTTACGAGGGTGGATGAGCGGAACGGGATTGCCTCTCGAAATTTGATATCTCTATAGAGGCTGAGGCCCTGGTGCCTTGGTGCACGTTGCGCTGACAGATCAAGATGCAGCTGTTGGTTTAACCTGTCATAAATAAGTACGGCTTAAATAAATCATATAAGTTGGATAGAAACAGTTTCGCGGCTAGTATAGGTCGACGATCGACGAAGTTAAGCAATGTCGGACGTGGCTGGAAATTGGATGGGTGACCGTTAGTAGAAAATTTTCTTGAACGATTTCGTGTTCCAGTGAGTTCGTTGACAGTGGGTCTAGATTTCTGTAGAGGACAACGGTTAAACAATGTCGTAACACAGAAGTGAATTAAAAACATCAGATAGACTATACCACAATTTTCATCACCAATCTGTATTAGAATAACTTGGTTGAATTAGATGTCGGTTTCTTCCAGCTATGGAGCGCAATCAGTATCCAGCAGAAAAGCATATATATTGTAATTATAACACCTATATGAAATTATAAATTGTAAAATAATTGTGATCAATAAAGCCATTTATTAAATCTCGTACACCTATTGAGTTTAAAACTTCATTGAACAACAAAAAAAACCCACGAAAATGGATCGCAATTTGTCCACAATGCTCAAGACCGGCAATACCAAAAACAGATAGGAAAAAAGACAATGTAACATTTGGAAGCAAACAAAGTCAGCTAACTCGCGATCGGGAAGGTAGTTAAAAATAATTGTCGTGGTACAAAAAGCCGCGTCGTATATAGCGGCGGTCCCGTTACCCGGAGGGCCGTCGAGTTTATCATTTTCCACTTTTTGCGATCATCGTAATAGGGTTCATAAATTTTTGATAATGTTTTTTCGATTACCGACGCGCCGACTCAGGTTTGACCACGAAAAAGTCAGCGCAAAAAATCCGCTCACATCGTACCAGGCGAACTTCATTTTTTGTTGTACGCATACCAATTCTAATATTTTGAGTGCAATGCCCTCTTCCGAAAACGAAAAAACTACACTACAGACTTATCATTCTTGAAACAAGCAAATCAAACATTGAGGAGCCACAAAAAGTGACAGCTCCGTTTCATTGCATTGACAAGCCGGTAATGATTATGAATATGTAAATTAATTTTGTCGTTTTACTAATTATGGACATGAACTTTTCTTTAATAATTAATTATCGTAGTCATACAACATACAAATATAATTATAGAGAAATGTTTTTAATTTAAAAAACGACTGCCTTTCAGTCAAATGTATTTACAAAGAGGTACTTGACATAATTTTTAATGGTTTAGCTCAAATCATTTAACAGTTGCACTGCCACGGTGGTCCGAACTACCCCAGCCAATGCAGCAATCAATAAACAGGTCACATAACCGCTTCATTCGCCCAGTTTAGACCGACGTCGCTCAAGGAACAGTTATAAACATCGGCTCCAAACATCCTGTGGCCATTTGAACGAATTTCATGCATTATGGATGCATTAATGCAATTCAACAGTACCCAATACATTCAATTGTAATAATAAACACCGAAGACCTCCCTCTATTTCTGGGGCACACTAACACATGTTTAGAATTAAGATCGATCTATGAAGTGTAAATATTTTTGGTAATGGCAATCGATCGAAAAATAGCGTAAATCTCATTCGATTCGTTGTTTAGTCGTTTATAAACAACGGTAATGAAGTCGCTATCTGATCAATGGGTGGGCCAGAAATACGTATTGGTTGTAAACAGTTCGATCGCGTTTGTGTGGCCGGTCTAATGTGTGTCTGACAATTAGTTTACTTTAGTGAAATGCTCCTAAACTTGCACAATAGATGAATATTGCATCTTAGCGTAACAGTGACGCATTACTCTGGTAATGACAATAACGAGCCACCCACGTTCACAAAGGTTCAACTAGGCGCTTCAATATCACTAATAAGCCGCTGACGTAACTAGGTAACGATGATTTGAAATTGCAATATGACTACATATTGCGAAGTAGATGCAATATGTCAATCTTTATGCTGTTGGACAAATGCTGTTTTGAGAGATTGTATACTAAACTAGGTTTCACGAGTAAGGTCGCTTTACAATTGGTAGATGTATTGTCAGATCGGGGAGGTACCACCGCCGGTCTCATAAACGGCCGTGAAATAACTTTTGCGTTTCGGTTTGAGATGCGGTTGCCGGGAACACAGAAATAAAGCGACCATTTTAGGTTTAGGCTTTAGGTCAAACAATGCGTGCGATCTTATATTAGGCTGTCAATGTTGTTTGAGCTTGTGTGAGGAAGTCCATGCGCTACATGGACTAACTAACGTGAGGTTGCACGCTCGTGTGCTACTCTTCTTACATAAATTAATAGGAAAATATGAGTTCAAAACCAAGTTTATTTGTTTTCTTTAAAGTTTTTTACAATAAAACACATTCAATTCAAAGGTTTATAATCCAAAACAATTTAATCATCTATTTTTTTAATACAATTAGAAACATTGGAACCTAAAATAGGAATATATTGCAAATTAAATGTTGTACAGCCATAAATGTATCAAAATGTACGATAGCGACAGAAATTCAATGAAAATAAATATTTGTTTAACGACAAAGTGGGATGTTCTTAGCCATCTGAAAATAAGTTTTGTGAATCCAGTAAAATTTATAAAACTTCTTTTGTCGGTTTTATGAATCCAGTACAATACGTAAAATTTCTTCTTCTACGAATCTTTCAAATTCAAAATTTAAGTTAAAATTCATTTGTTTGCATTCCGATCTACGTCGTAACTAATTAAATACGGATCTACAATCCTTATATTATTAGTTAACTAAAAAGTTATTAGTTTCTTTTATTGTGAAAGAGTAAGAAACGGGCATGCAGGCCACCTGATGTTAAGTGGTCACTGCAGCCCATGGACAA
>DWON01003505.1:0-17931 GCA_018251015.1 Phocides pigmalion okeechobee
GGGCGCGGGGGCGCGGCGCGGCGCGGCTCAGTGCTGGCCCGCCCGCGCCCGCGCCCGCCCGCTCGTCCGCCGCGCTGCGCCGTGCCGCGCCGTGCCGCATGCCCGCTACCCTAACCTCACTTAATCGTCTGCCCTACATGCACCACCTGTAATATCTCTCGATTGCCTCCATCGATGCTCTCTCATCGCGTCCTTCACTCGGCGCAAGCTTAATTCTGACTTATGACATCACCATTAATAACTAATTAGCGTGCCCGGATTAAAGTTTATTGACTCTGGTATTATCTGTCGTACTCGTTGCTGCTTGCTTACGATTATTTGTTCTTTGTCATCAGTCAACTGCCTCAGTACATAAATTAAACCAATCGTACCTTAATTGTTTGTCAGTTACATGTATACGTACCTACATCGCTTCACATACTTAAGGGAAGTTGATTTAAAAGCAGCCAGGTTGTCATGTTTTGATATGGATGGCTAGTACAGTCTGGGAGAGTTACAGTGTCTTGTGTTTTGGTTTGTTAAACAAGGTTTTATTTAATATAATCGATGTGTGTTAGTCATGGGCTGTAGTTGAGTCGCGAGGCGCGAACTTCGCAGGCGATATCGATCGACACCGGCCGCAGCACGCGACCGCGCTCGCTGCACCGACGATAATGTCCCACGGCACTCGTTACGTTCTTTTAACTAAATTGTTAGTGGAATGTCTTTTATAATTTTTAGTATTTTGTTTTAAATTTAGTTTGTAGGGTCTCTTCGCGTTCGATTAAGGTGTGATTTTACATCGAATCAATATTACGAATTTGACTAAAGTGCCTTAATACTTGATTGACTGGTATACGGTGCATACTATGGGCACGCGGGTCGGTTGCCGAACGCCGTCGTATGACATAACAGTTGCACTGTGAGTGTAGTAAAGTGTGGGTGCAAGCGAGTGCGTGTGACGTCGGCGTCGGCCGCAGCGGGCTGCGGCGGGATGAGCCGGCGCGGAAGGGTCGGGCGCGGCGGGTAAGCGCAGCGCGGTGTCGCGAGCGCCGCCGCGCGGCAGGCGCGTGCCGCCGCCGCCGAGACCTCCTCGTCCCCGGCCGCCGCCTGCGCCGAGGCTTTCTATGATGGGCTACATCATGGGATGCGCATGCTTGAGAGGTGTGTGATCCATATATCATAAACCTGTAACAATCCGTGGAAAAAAATCAAGTAGCTATAAAACCAAACTCCTTATGCATCCGGAGAGATGTAAAGCATATTCCACGATGGGAGAGTCCAGTAACGGTTTAAAATTTTGTTTTGCAAAAATAGTGGATTGAAAACAAGCCGTCAAGCTATTGAATAACATCGAAATATTACATTTTCTAGTACGGAAGGGTATAAGCAGATTACTTTTCGCAAAGATAGGAACACTTTAAATTATTAATCCCAACGTATTTCCACCACGTCGTCAAATCTCACTAATGTAAAGAGGCCGCGGGAGAGGTTGCGCAATTTCGATTTAGTGCTACATTTTCGACGGGGACTCTGCGGATATGGGTCACATAAGCTTGGACATCATATTATATTAATAAATGCATTACATTTAAACCTTTCTCGAACTTTATACTCACTTTAAGATTAGAACACATGATCATATCATGATTATATTTTATTTGGGTGTTCAGTAAAGTTTTATCAGTTTTGTCCTGTTTATATTTAAACTCGATAACATGACCATTTGTTTATTTATATTATACCAAAGCAAATAACGTTATTCTCGGATTCGTAAATTTATTTAGGGATCGTTAAACTAATTTGTGATTGTCTGAAAGTACAAAGTCATAATATTATCGTTTCACTTAAATACTTCAAGTAGGTAGTGTGATTGCAAACAACAGATAAAATAAAAATAACCCGAGCGTCACTTAAACGTTTAGAGTTATGGCATGGTACAAAACGCACTTTCACATAAAAATAATTGATCATATCAGACTTTCTGTTTCGCCATTGTTCTGTTTGCTTCACTCTCACAAATCACAATACAAAGGCGACATTGACAAAAAAAACGAAGTAATGTCGAAGTCGATTTAACTCACTGCCAAAAACGGATAGTTTTCCAATACCATGTCGTGATATTGTTAGTTTTGTGATTCAAATGTTATTATTGATTGCTTCCGTCAGCAGTGTACAACATTTTTTTTATCTGAGAAGAGTATTAAACGAGCATGCAAACCACCTGATGTTAAGTAGTCGCAGGTCATAGACATCCACGTACAACCACAAACACGACCGAAATCCTATCTGAGCTCTGACGTAGATACTATGCTACTCCTGAGGACTAGGATAGTCGCGTCGCTTCTGAGTGTAGCAGGCAACCGCATCTCTCCAACCGAAAAGCAAATAATGCTTTACGGCGGATTATGACGGCGGCGGTGGTACCTCCCCGGTCGAACTATAGCTCTCCCACCTTTGATTTGTAATGTTAATAGCTATTTAGTAAATTGAAACTCAAAAATCTTATATAAGAAATGTTTTACGGTATCTTGATACAAATTAAAAGGCAACGGAATTACTACGTCAATTTGGCAGGTACGTCACCTGGGTAATGTGTATAGTGATCTATATAAACGCGAAGTCTATTGCATTCAAATATTCGTGTATATAAATACTTATTGTAATGGATATATGTTGGTTTTTGTTCTTATTCGCAATGCACGTTATTTTACTTAGGAAATAGGAGATCCTGAACTTTTATCAATTTTCAGCCTAAACACTATTATCAGGAATATGTTTGAAACCATAACAATTTTAAAGAAAAACAATTGTCATTGACGAATTTTGTTTTTTTTTTTTTGCATTAAATTTCATTTTTTCAACTTTTACTATTGAATTCTATATTGCGTCTTTTATGGGATGTTTTTTTCCAATAAATGGTAGCGTTTGGCACAATATCGTAAAAATGCATATTTTATAAATACAAATGCATGTTCCTTTGTCTTCATTTTTTAAAAATACATAAATCTACTATTAAACACAGTGATTTTCCGATTGTCAATTTATCTGTTATATAAAATAGACCAAACTCTATTTCGAAGCAGCAGTACTACTGTTTTTGCATAATATCTGATTCTGGTTGAGGAACGGACTGTTCTGAACAATTTTCTGTTGTGTCAATTTTTTTATTATTGCGTGCTATCTGAATTGGACAAGAAGTGGTATAAATATTTTTCAAGCATCCCAATTCCTCAATAATCTAATTAGGAATAATAATAAGTAATAACGAAATAATAAGAACGACTGAAATATTTTCAAGACTGAACATAAAATAGAAATTTATCAACTTTTTTATACAGCAATATAATATATAATATTAAAACATGTTATCGACGCAATTTGCGTGATCCCAATAGAAAATTTTAAAGGTGGGAGAACCATAGTACGACCGGGGAGGTACCACCACCGCCCTCATAAGCCGCCGTAAAGCATTACTTGTGTTTCGGTTAGAGTGGTGCGGTTGCCGACTACACTTTGAAGCGAGGCGAGCAACGCATCTACGTTCGAGCTCAGATAGGATATCGGTCGCGTTTGTGGTTGTATGTGGATGTCTATGGGCTGCGACTACTTAAGATCAGGTGGTTTGCATGCTCGTTTCCTACTCTTCTCACATATAAAAAAGGCATATTGCTATTAATTGACACCGTGTCCATTTTTTATGTGGAGTATTTTGGTTCACCTAGCCCACGTTAAAAGAACTATACGTCATTTAAAAATACACAAACACACACACATACACGTCATTAGATAACTCGGAATTCCCCACTATGATTAGTAAGTGATTCATACAATAGCTAGGTTTTGCCGCATTTTACTGTATCGTTAATCTGTATTGTTTAGTCGACAAGTTGACGTTATGTTTTTGATGGAATTAAAAAAAGCAAATACAATGAAAATTCGTACCAAATTTATGGGCAAGAAGTTAATTTAGACAAGCACATGAAGCATTTTAGACGGGCTCGCGGGTCTACCCGGTTAGAAGCCTTCTAGAAATTGTGAAGCAATACGTATTTTGAAAAATATTGCTTAATCAAGAGTCAGGACGACTACTTACTATACTTACTTTTGGTCATTGTTCATTATACTGTTGGTTTGGTAATATACTGTTTACTTATGAGACTGAGGAAAAATATATAGCGTGATAACGCATAGTCTGTAACGAGACTAAAAGTACATGCAATCTACGTACACAATATTTAAGGTAGATTAAATCAGTGGTTTTCGAGTTAATTAGCCAACGGTCTTTGTTTCACTTTTATATAGTAGAAAGAATTAGAATTATTTTAAACAGGTCGCGTACATAGGAGCATGAGATTTTTAATAGTTAAATTTTATATGAGGACGTTCTGTAGAGAGTTAACAATTGCATAATAATATTGTAGTACAAATACATTGAATTAATTTTGATAAAAATATCAATATAAGTAATCTCTAGTCAAACCGACTATTTGACCACAGAACAGAGCAAAAATGATCACCAATTTATCAATTAATAAACTAAATATGTCCAATGCTGAGCGAAGACTAGTGAAATATTAGTTGTCTTTGCGGTTGTAATTATAAGATGTTGTCTAACAGAATTACTAGAAGGATTGCGTGGGGACACGCAGAACCCCCTTTGGGACTCTTGAATAGTATATGGGTATACATGGCGGATATTTATATATTCATTAACTGTTTAATCCATTAATGTTCATTAAAGGATACAATAAGCGGACTTAATGCCTGATGGGAAGTCCATGCCATAAATGCTGGTGAAATATAAATGAATACTGGATATGTTTGTAGAAGTTCTAGCAATAATCTACGGTTTTTCCGCAAAATATAAGCTTACATGCACAAACTACAGCAATTCGTCATTTGAAAAATATTGCTTTTAAAGCATATAGCATTATAAGACATAGCTTATAACGAGACCAGAGATATAGGCACTCTGTGTACAAAATTTGAGGTAGGTAGACGAAGCCGCGCTAAAGATATACAAAGAAGTAAATAAGCGAGGAGACCATATTAGTTTTCAGACACTTCACACAGAGAACTTCAGTCTTACTTGAGATTGTATATGGAAGCACATGGATTACAGTGACAACATCTATCGGCCTGCGTGCTCCTTTGTTACTACACTCACACAAAAAAGAATAAAAAGTTGATTATGAGTTCATAAAATATTCTTCTTTTTCAATGGTTCAATTATTTTATTAAATTGCTATTGGTGATCGAATGGTCATATGTTAAATATAAAATTTAAGAGTTCTTATATAATTTTCTTTATATAAGAATGTGTAATAAAAGAATCTAATAAAAAGGTTACCCGTAAAAAATTGTCATTGCTAAAACTTTAACCTGATAAATAAAAATCTTATAATTTAGATGTTTTACTGTACGAATGTATTAAAGTTACACTACAATGGATTATATGAGATTTCCTGTGGACACATTTGTACGATATTCCTGTTTGAAACTGCGCTCCGGAGCAAAAAATACTAAATGTAATTACGGTGAGGTAGCCAATTTGTGAATAATATTAATCTTGAGCCGGAGATGACGGCTGCGGTCCGTTTAACGTTTCCCTCGAGAAACGCTGATATTCTTGATTTCGTTTTAATAAGAGAGGTAGTTGCATTATCTATGTGTTTGGGTACAAGTGTACAAATAAAATATAGAAATTCTTACGTGAACGATGTTGAAGCAGTGACAGTTTAGTGGTTAAAATTACTGCCTTACACAAGGGTTTGAGAAATCGAATCACTGACCTATGTTTCTAGAAGTTATGTAGGTATTAAAAATTAATTATTGTTGAAAAACTACTCAAAGTATGTGCACCCCTTTCATTTTGGACAGATAACTCTGTCTAACAGCAGTACAGTACAAGGATTGATGATAATTGATATGTAATAAAAAAGAAATAATTGACATAATTCAAATAAAATTTATAACGTTATTTGTAAATCTGAGCAACAAAAATCAACGTACATGGTGAAAACAATGAAAATATTTCTAACCTTCAAAATACTATAATTACAACTACATTATATAGTAGTGTAATACGTTTAGAGACAAGACTTATTTTCAGTTAATACAAATATTTGTATTGTGTTGATAAGTACGTACTCCATGTACATATACGAACATAACATTGTTCTGTGCTGGCGCAGCGGTCACATGGGAGGAATAATAATGAATTAATCATCGCCAATGCATTTGCTCTTTACCTCATGACGTCGTGACGTGCGGTCATGTAAATAAAGACCTATTCACATTTGGATTAAATTCGGTTGCTATGACTAAATAATGAGAGTAAGAAAATAATTATTTAGTTGAAAGTTACAACAATATTAAAATGAAACAAAAATAAATTATACAATTATGAAAAAAAAATTAAAATCTTGAAGTATTGAATAGGTAAGTAGTACTGTTTTATTAGCATGGATATAAGTATATAAAGTCATCGAAAAAACCTGGAGAAATTCTTTTTACTTTTGTCATCATTCATGTAATATATGATAATGGTTTAATCACTTGAAGGTTATTTGGCAGTAATTCTTGTAACTTAGCCACTACCCAAATGAACGAACCTCGAAAATATTTATTTATAATTTATTTTGACTGCACAAACTGTACTGTTTGTGCAGTTCAGATCAAGAGATGGACTTAATGCTAAAAGTTGACCTTAAAGTAGTGAGTCATCAATTAAGGCTGTTGCAAGACTTCGGTAAAATAGATTTACTTCGTATGAGTGAAAAATACTATTAAAAATGTATGTTACGGTCTAAGCTTGCGGTGATTATTATTAACTTTATATTTGGTATCAATAGAAAATATGCTTACGTAGCCGTATGATATGTTTAGTTAGGTTAAAACGTAATAGAAAATATAAAAATGGACGAGACAGATGCAGCAGCGTCAGGTTAGTTGGGTTTAATATGACCCATATTATATTTTATCTATACATTATATACAGCCAGTCAATTAGGTCCATAGACTATTGTCGTTAATTATAATAATACACGTATGCTCGTGCAGCGTACCATTACTTTGTTTATATTAATGAACCTTAATTAAACTCGTATAATCATAATAGCAGGTGTGGTGAGTCCCTCTCCACCCTGAACCCTGACGTCACGGCGTACGACCGACGAGAATAATCATTATCGCACGTGGGAAGATGACACCAGTGCCAATGTTTACACCAGTGATGCATACGGGAACTTTGAACGTTTCCAACGCCTACGTTCTCGTACTTTATAACTCCGTATTTGCGGTTATCGCTAATCTTCACCTGTTTTATTTAACTTACAAATTTATAATATAATTTTACCGATTATCTTATAATTAGATCATATTTAAAATATTATATGTTACTTTTCGGTACAATGATGTGACGTTAGAAATTGTTTATTTAGTTATAAATGATAAAGTAAGACGGATATAATTGGTTTCAATCACGTTTTTGTAGCAAGATTGTTCCAGTTCTACATTATTTACATTATGGAAATTGAATAATTAGGACGGTATAGATATCGTCCACAATTATGCCTAAAATACCTGTTATCATTTTTGTATTAATTCGTTTGTCGAAAAATATTATTGAAATAATTGCTAATCATAGGAGGAATAGCTATATCAAAGTTAATTATCTTGAATGAACTTCTAAAGGCAGACAGAAGTAAGAAGATTATGTTCCGTAGCGATAAAATGTCCCGCAAATTTATACCATGAATGTTCAATTTGAGTAATAAAGAAATTGGTAAAATAACTTTTGGCAAAATAAAAGATAGAAGAAGATTTTTTATTTTCTACATGTAGGTACACTTCTCTTGTTCGCCACATTAGCAGATGTCTAAATGTCAAAATTGAAATGGACAAGGTTAAGAAAGATGTTGTCTTAAATACGGTGCAAAGATAGCGTCATATAACATTCAATCGTATATCTTGCCCTGCGTCTTAGGAATCTCAGAATAATTGGCTTACAATTATGATTATTTATATTGATTTATAATTTTTATACAGTTATTACATTTATTTTTCTTATTAAACGTAACGACGCAGTTACTGACAAGTGATGGAAATATGATTGCCATTTAATTAAATTTGATTTGAGATTTTACTCGCTTTTATTCACTCGCGTATTTTTCATAACTCGTATAATTTTTCGCTCAGCCGTACGTCCGTTGGCATTTTGTTTTGGAGAAATGTGTCATTTTTCACAAACACGTATGATAAAGTTAGTAAAAGCATGTTAATAATCTCCCTGTTTATAGCGCTACTTTCAGATACACTAACATTCCTATATATAAAAGCCTAACGTAAACAGTCTAAACGGAGTCCGTTTATATCGATATACAGAAAACAAACTTATAACAGCCCTATTTTTTCATCGAAGGTTAAAACTTAAAATTATTTTTTAATTTTACATTGCAGAACTAGATGCCATTGATGCTATTCTGCCCTTTTAGGCATTTCCATTACGGAGATCCATTCCATTACGAAAAAATATTTTTATGATTTCTTTTATATAAGTATATACGCGCGTATATATATAAAATGCCTTTCAACTATGTTTTTGTCAATCAGACCGGCTGCATTATTTATCACGCTCTACAAAAAGCGTTTTGCTTCGGTTATTTTCTGATGCGCTTTTAATTAAGTCTGAATACATTTGTGGACATAAAACGGTACTGTACTGAATCATCAGAAGACAGAGTAAAAATTAGTAATACGCTTTTGTATTTAAATACATAGTAACATAATGTATTTCATATAATTTATTATTTGCTATGACTCATGTTTAGTTGATAGTACTAAAATTGAATTAATTTCCCATATAAATACTTAAAGACAAACTATATAGCTATACTTTGCATTTTTAACATTACCGTCGCTAGCTTACCAAAGCATATTATGCGGAATAAATAATTTAATCATTTATTTATTTACAGCTAGCGATCCAGCTCAGCTTTGCTCGGGTATAGAGTTTATATTTACTTATATTATTATTTTTTCATACATGCATCGAGTCATTGCCTAGTTGCAAAAACTAACAATAAGAAACATCTATTTCGAACAACTACTATATTGAATTTAACTATTTAATTTCTCGTCCAATTTACAAAAAAAAACTTATTATTCACCAAAACCTTCCTCAGGAATTATTGGTTGTTGAAAACTGAGAATATCTATCCAGTATTTTTGAGTTTATCGCTAACAGACACAAAGGCAGCGAAGGGGGACTTTGTTTTATAATATTTAGAAAAGTATAATGATAATTGGATTGTCCGTCAGTTATTCTAAATAAATATTTTTGTTTATCTGTAAACAGATTTTGGTGAAATATATAGAACACTTCGGCAGGTTTATGGGGTTAAATTAATATACAATAGATGGAATATAATACCCTTCAGATCGTCATACTGGGTACTACACTCTTCGACACATATGTACGTCTTAGAGTATCTTTGTATTTCTAGACCCTTTCGTATATTTTTTTAACCGAGAGCATATGGATTTTGAAGACACTATTATGAAAGTATGATATACGCTTCTTGAAAAGTTCAACTTTATTGGTTAATTAAATTTATTGGTTTTTGGAATTTATTTTATTGATTTTTGGAGCATAGATGTATTTTTTTTTCAAACTATATGCATATTTACATGACTTATATGTATTGAGACCGCGATACTGGGTTATGTGATTATTTCCACCAACTAAAACCGTCGGTGATTCCTTTGTGCTTGTAACAGCATCTCTATATGAATGCAACCACTTCAACAACATAACGCTCTCAATCGGGAATATCTGAGGGCTGCTACCCCAGCCGTCCAAACTCCCCAGCCCCAGCAAACACCTCAGGCACCGTACTGACCTATACGTCAACGTGGAACCATTCACATTGACGCCTTTCCCGGCTTCGCTGCGTTGGAACGGCTCGAGCTGCCACTCTTACCGCTCCTGATTCCGGAAGTCTTCTTTTAGTCACCTCTTGCAACAAGCAGGACATGGGCAGGACATGCCGTAGGACTATTCTGGTTTCGAGCTACGGCGACAGGATATAAGTACCTACTTTAATTAGATTCTTCGCACCACATAGCACACTGATAGTTGATAACCTTAGATATTAAGGGGAACTAGAGTTCGCTGCTACTTCATGCTTCTACGCGACGAAAATGGACGATAATAATTCAACCTTTATCGGATCCGTACATTGTTTGCGTTTATTTGCGCATGTCATGTCAGACATTCGAAATTAATTAATGTTTACCCAACATAATGCATAGTACGTAAATAGTGCACCAACACTGCATTAATTAAATAACATATTATGTATATCGTTACTGTAAAATTGTGTTCAACATATAACGAAATCGATCAGCAAACAAAATGTGGTATCTTAGCAAAACTCCTTTTTAAATTTCATATGAACATTGTCATACTTCTATATAAAATATAAATAAAAAATAGAAGTATTTTATAATTCGAATACGGATTCTTCATATTTTGAATCTCGTCTCTATTTTTCTAAAGATGTAATATGTTTATAATTCTTTTCAAAGACGAACCGAGCACACGGATTTAGGACGTTGTTAAGATAATAAATATGTTCGTTAAGGCATCGCTGAACGGTCGCAGAGGAAAGCAAAATTTGACGTACCTAGGTACTAGAATATGCTTTGTTGGCACATCACAAAGGCCTATAGCCGCAGGTAAGCGGTTTACGGTAGATAGCTGATAAAATTATGTATGTGAAACAAGGAACATCTAGTACGATGTTATTTTATATAATGGAACAGTGGTTTGCTTTATTCATTTCCTCACGTTAATCTGTTATTCAATAGATTCCCTTGCAAGATTTTTTTCCCTCTTAATTAATCTTTCGCTAATAATTTGAAACATCCGCCCAGGGTAAATTAGTGAAAAATACATTATGTATTCATGTGGCCCTGTTTATTTTGGAAGTGATACATTACACGAGTAAGAAAAAGTAAAATAAACAAAGTAAAAACAATAACTAACAAGTTTTATCCATCAACACACTATAATTCATAATAGTGATACAGAAATGGGAGAACTACTTAAATAAGTAATTAATTAATAAATAATTAAATAAGTAAATATGATTAATAATAATAAAAATGGCATGTAAATAAAAAAATCCACGTCCACACGAAGCCGCCGGTGGAAGGTTGTTCTTTGTAAACGTGCCGAGCGATTCGCGACGGCCCTCTCCGAATACCCTACAAAGGACTCTCAAGGACATAATCTACGGGTTCAACGATCTATGTGCATTAGCTAGCGGTTTGTTAAGTATACACACTATGGATGTGTTGTTTATATATTTCACATACAAATCCTATATAAAGTAATTTTATTTACTTTAATTATTTCTGAAAGCTTGGTATCTTTCAGAGTGTAATCAGTATATAAGTTGCATAATTGTTCATGTTACCCATCGACCAAAGTAATAAATGCCGGTCGTTGAACTTTAAAAACCATAGTGGCACTAGTTTTCTCGTTTCACGTAGCTTGAGCGCGAGATGAATGGCGTTAAATTAAAAATTCAAAACAAAGCGAAGCGGCATGTGGGCGGTTGGACGGTAAAAGCGCGGAGGGCGGGCGGCGATCGAAGAGCGCGCGCGGAGTAGAGCTCGGAGTGAGAGGGGTAGGGAGACGAGGGGTAACGATCCGCACCGGCCGCAGTCTTCCATCCGCGAGCGCGCCGTGAGCATGAGCGACGTCGGGACGCTCGCTGCCATGGACGCCTTCGCGGGCGGCGCGAGGCGCAGGCCCACTCGTCTTCCACCGCCGCCGCCCTTCGTGCCGCCGCCGCCGCCGCAACGCCACGACCACTACTACGTGCGCCGCAAGTCTCCCGTACCCAGGCACTCCTCCAACCTGACGCTCTTCGCGCGCACTAATGGTACCCGCATCATCCATAGCCGCCCATGCCGCTCCATCTCGCCACACCTTGAACATCTACCACTTTGCAGCCGACAGCATGTTCACCGCACCCGTGACCTACATCTTCAATGTCAATGTCCCGAACTCATAGTCGCACGCATGTCTTCTTTTCGCATCTTTTCTTAATTGATAATTCTGACGTTCTGTGTTATATTCACATATTCATACAATACACAAAGATCTTGTAATATTTTTTTGTCAGGGAGAAGATGAAAATAAAATTTTAGGTACACATTTTTAATAATATATGTACATTTACGCAAAAAAAGTGTTGTGGAGTTATCCATATTTAATTATTTCTAATATTTAAAAAAACAAGTAGGTAACTCTTCTGTTTACATACCACGCTCTAATTACTTAATAAATAATAATTAATATCTTAAGTTTCATAAATCCATCTATAAATTTAAATAAAGTAATAAGTTCTTATTGATTCTAAATAATGCGTTTACCTATTTTCGCACGGTTTTATTTAACTCGCTCTCACCGTATGGGTTATATCATGTAATTTTAGCGCACTCCTAATGAACTGATTAAGCCGAAAATTTGTTACACACGTATAAACTCGTGTAAAATAAAAACAACAATGCTATGGTATTGTTGAAATGTCCTGATGATGGAAGTGGAAGTTACGAACTGGAATTCGATAACGGAATACCGTATCCTATCCACATTAGTGTTAGCTACAATCGTCCGGAGTTTCGTTCTGGATTACCCTTTAAAACTTTACACAGTTATTGTAGCATTTGTTCTAATGGGTAGCTTTAAAATATCAAGAACTAAAACAAAATAAATTTACTATTAAAAAACTAATCTTCGTATGATTTCATTTGCTTAATATTAAAGCAAAAGCTGTGGGCTCTCCTAAAAAAAAAAAAACATTATTTGCAAAAATAAACGATTTTCTTCCTCAATCTAGTGTTGTATTATGAACAAAAATTTAAATTTAATCTGTCTGGAATGCTGTTCAATTAAGTTCTTTTTGTTAAGAAAATATTATCTTTATTGCCAAGAACAATACACCTCAGCGGGTAGTCACACCTACATTTGCTGAGGTCAGTTCAAGGTTTGACCTTATAAGTGTCGACCTCACCTTTCCTTTTAGCGTTACTTAAGTCTTTACTTACATAGAACGGAGAATAGACTCGTCAATCTAAATATAATATAATATTTTTATACATACCTTGTACAAATTTAAATTCGTTATTACGTTTTTAAATGTGTTTTAATAAATTTGCATATGAATTACGCAATGTTACGCATTATATGATGATTGATTATATTAAAACATGTAAGTATGATCTAAATACCTTTTGTATGGGTACTGGGTTCACTCGAACTATAATGATTTTGGTTTAAATTTATTTTGAAACCAAAATTTTGCTGTGTCGCAATTCATAGTACGAAACGTAATAACGATGTATTCAAATATGGATTTCTAAATAAGATATCATTATGTGCCGGGGCGTGACTTTTTTTAATATCATTCATAGTATAGTTCCGCCAACTAAGGTGCAGTAAGGCCCGCCCACCGCACCTACAAGCAAATGCTATAGGTAAAACCTTTCATAACTTTAGCACACCTAATGCATTATAATAAATTCTTATACTCTCCGCTGTAGTCAAGTTAATCTCTTCTGCGCTCGCTTAATACATTATTCACTGTCGCTTTCAAATAACATACTCGTGTGGGTTCAGTTCAGGGTTCTATCGCATACTTTTATAAAGAGAACTACTCCTACTACTACTAAAGGTTTATGGAATTGTTTATTATTTATAAAAATAAACTATTTTGGTACGTTACGTGCTAATTAATATAATCAATCCTTCAACGCGTATACAAAATTAGAAACACGTATAAAATAAAAATAAAACAGACAAATATATTTAAAGAAAATATACAACTCTTAAACGTAGATTCCTATAGTTTCCGCTAAAATTATATCCGTTATTGACTAGCATTTGTTTAAATCGCGTTTTATATATTAATAAAATATTTTCTTTATTTATTTTCCTTTTTTTGATTCACGCACTCCAGATTTAAATATTGTTTTTTTTATAACACTTATGCAGTTGAGACAAAGCTAACAACAGCTTTTTGTTAAAATCCATCATACCGTTTAGGCTACAGGACGTGCCAAAAAATATACATAAAGACATACAATCGAGGTGTCACGGACGGATCACATCTAAGTACTGAAACATTATCCTTATTCTACTGTGGTAAATACATCCGAAGTGTGATCGTATATGATAATTGAATGGCGGATGTTTTTACTGACACTATGCTAGAGAATAGTGCGTCGGGCGATGTATTTTTATATTAGAAAATGAGTAAAGTAGAAGAGCACGCAGGTCACTTGATGTTAATTGCTGTAACCCATGAGCATGTATGTATATACATTTCTGCTCCTGAGGAGTACGATCGCCTTATTTGTAAGTGTAGACTGTAACCGCATTTTAACTTAAATATAAAAGATACTTGACGACGGATTATGAGGTGACTGTACCTCCCCGATCGAGCAGTAGTTTTATCATGTATCAAAAAGAAGTTGATACAATATATAAGGTGTCACGGCTTGCTTCGCGTGTATTTGCGTGCTTGTGCCGTCCACATCGAGCGCGTTGTACGCCATTTTAATTGCTCTCTTGAATGTCAGTCCCCACATTCCAAACCTAATATAATCGGCGTCTCATTTATTAGCCTTGAGAGAAAACTAATGCGTAGGTACATGCGTACATGTATTATAAGTTGTCATTTGCTCATTCATAGACAAAGACAATTAAAGTACCTACAGAGAATATTAACTTTAAAGTGCAATTTTTATTCATAAATTTTATTTGTAATCTAACTAAATATTATTATTAAAATGTTCATATTACATTGTAAAGATATTTTCAATTGTGTATTTTTTTTGTGGTTGAGTTGGAGCATAAAGCTACAATTGAAAGAATGCGAAGCAGCAAGTTCTGAAGGCTGGCAGCGGTCGCGGCCGCGGCCCGCCCTTGACCCCTTCTACAGTTTCCGCTGCTCAGCCGCTGCCGCCATTTTGATATCAACACTCCATTAAACCTTTTGTCCACACATTATTTAAACCCTTTAAAACGCATCAATTCCCATTGTTATTATTCATAAAACAACAAGTTTGTTCCAGTGATTTAACAAACATGTGATTGATTATCTTTGAAACCTCATCATTACATATAAAACAATTACTAATAAAGTGATAAATTATAAAAAAGGCTTCTTGACCGATGTTCTCATCAACTCAAATGAAGAATTTTCTTTAACAAATTCGTTATCTTTATCCGAAATATTAAATAGGCACTAATTTTTATACAAAATTCGTTCCCTTTGAAGTCGAAGTGTCTTTATGTCGCTTGATGTCGAATTCCATTCGACGTTACGTATTTTTAGGGCAAGATGACGAATGAAAATACTCGAGTTATTTCTGGCTATCAAAACATCTAAACTTTGATTCACTGTTTTTAAAATAAAACCGTACTCTTACTACTAGGTTATTAAAAAGATTATGGATAAGACTCGATTCGGGCTAAAGGTGATTACAAGTTTGTAAAACATAATTTGCTTACAAACCAGAACTATAATATATATATATATAAAGCATAGTTTCAGTAAAGGCAACAGTTATTTTACAATGTTAAGATTTGAATGTGTTTACGAAGGAAAGTGCCTGTTTTAATATGGACCATACCTTATATTCATGCTTTGTATTTGGACCATCAGCATCACTTGTAAATTTGTTAAGCACAAGCGTATATAATAATATTTTTTAGTTTTGTTTTTGTAATTTTATAAAATGTAAAATAACCAAAACCTTAAAAATTTTGCCATCCGGTTTTTGTCCCGTAACTTGGCGAACTTTTAGCTTTCATCACAATATTATCTCACTCGTCCTCCTTCGCCCACGTGCGCTTCATCACTGTTGCGAATATTTTCGCACCGTCGCACTAATTCCGCTTGTAGCAATTTTCGACCTACTTCTCTATTTTCTACTCATTCTATTAATGGATCAAGTTTTCAGATAATACGTATATAATCGATGCTATGTTGAATTGAATTTGGTGATCATCATTCTCATACATTAATGTTGAGAAATAACATAAAGTATGTAACATATATGTTTATAAATTGTATCCAATTTGCAAATGAGTTCACCATATGTTCCATATAAATAATAAAATTATAACTAATCGCTGTCTGTGTATGTAAGATATTAAAAAAAACTTATTAGAACACTTTGTAACGTAACAGACCCCAAAGCTATTCTTGTTAGTTTTTTGTGTTGTTGTCTGCTTGCGTTTGTGTGCGCTAATCTCGGTAACGGCTGAGTTTAATGCGGTTTTCAGCAATGTATTGCTGTAAGGTTCACTTAAAATTTAGTGTTCGGTGTGTTGTTTAGATCTGTCGATAACTAAAAAACTTAAATTATAATTTACGGGTGTGAGTCCATGAGTGTACTTTTTGGTGCTAAAATATCTCAATAATTTAACCCTACATGAACGAAGTCGCAGGCAGCTGCTAGTATTGAATAAATTTAATTTTAAGAGTTAACATTCGCATTTTCCTGTTTTGTTTTAAATCGATCAAAGCCTTTTTTGTTGGTCCGGTAAAAGCCGCACAAGGACGGTCCTTGATAATTTTGTGTAGAGTTCCGGAGAAATATGAGCAAAGTTTATTATACTTAGAAGTTGGACTAAACTTTTGTTTAAGACAATAAATTTTTGTTTTGAACTTAGAACGAAGGAAGGCTTTTTAAAAGCTTGCTGCTATGGCTGTAGTGTGGACCTAATTTTATGTGTATGACGAGGAGTCCGCATGTGGTGCCAGCGCCAGTGCGTGCTCTACGCGTACACTTGACATTGTGTGTTGCTATTACGAGAGTAGTTCCATCTTTCTCGTTATTGGCATGTTTCACGTGTTACGTCATCGCTTTGAAATGGCCTTTGAAGAATACATTTGATGATAGATGTCCGTAGTTTTAAATAGTTCCTGATTACTTCCTCTTGAAAGTTACACGATAAATATACGTGAGTATATTATTGTTTGTAAATAGTTTTGATGAAAATAATTCTTTACATGATTTAAGTATTATGTCTTCATTTTTATTAGTTGCCAATACATTAGCTATCTGTATGCTTAAATTTTTTTATTTATCATTCTCATAGTCATGTCCAGAAAGTTACTGTCGGTTACATAACGGCTTAGCGGGCAAAATCTTCGGGTTCGAGGGTGGTTTGTCCAAGGGCGACCGCATCGATCCGAAGAGCCCGCTGCCCGCCCCCGGTCTCTCCCACGCGTCTCCTCATAGCCTGTTGAATAAACCATTCAAACTAGTCGAAACTAATCAACGCTGTATTGCACAAAAGTTTACGGTTTATTAAAAAACTTATGAAATGTATGTATTTAATGTCATATTAAGTGTGAGTAGTTAATTAAACTTAAAAAATATAACTATCGAAAAAGTACGATGCGATGGATCATTAAGGTTTCTCGCATTGCCTGTTGCGACCTCGGAATCACAATGATTTATGAATTAAATTGTGTTATGTTATTAAGATGATTTAAGAATTTATCTCTCTTCTCCGTTACCTTAAAAAATTCGCGGAATGGCAAAATTCTGCGGAACTTTGACGATTGAAATTGCTAGTTATTTTCCAAGGAAATGGCTGGAGCTATGCTATGATGTTGCCCAGGAGGTAAAAAAGATATACAGGAGCAATGCCGCTGTGCCTGGAAATAGTATATGAATGAAGGTATTGTTTTAAAATTTTGTAATACATTTCAAAAATTGCAAAACAATTACAAAAAATGTTAGTACTGATTTCCTATTTTCTTTAATAAAATTCCTTTTTAATCAAATGTCCAATCTTTAAAAATCAAATTACCTACGGTTACAGACAAAATTATTCACATCCTACGTCTCACCACC
>DWON01003506.1:0-17927 GCA_018251015.1 Phocides pigmalion okeechobee
CAGTACCAACTGAACAATTTGACTCCGTACAGAAACGCGCGATCCGAATCTTCAACACCCCTAGGATAACCGACCGCTTAGAACCGTTAAGTCTGCGGAGGGACATAAGTTCCCTCTGCGTGTTCTACCGGCTTTATAATGGTGAGTGTTCCAAGGAACTATTTGATTCTTCCATCGTATCACTCACCGAAGGATGTGGTTCCATCCACATCAATTGGACTCGTGGCGGTCCTCCACGGTTTTTACCACGGACGTGCAAGATGTGGAATGAACTTCCTTCTGAGGTATTCCCGGAGCGCTATGACAAGGGGCTCTTCAAAAAAGGTGCAAAAAGAGCTCTCCTTCAAAGCCGGCGATGCGTTGCCGATTCCTCTGGTGTTGCAAATGTCCATAAGCGACTGTGATTGCTTTCCATCAGGCAACCCGTTTGCCTCATCGCTAAGCTAATATATATAAAAAAATAAAATTCAAAGACATTACTCGAAGGTTTGAGAAATAATGTGAAAAACATGAATTTGAGTTGATTAGACATAATAATCGAGAGAAGATAAAATGGTATTATAAAATGCAGAGAAGTCATCAACGTAATACAAATTAGAGATGGTCTACATATACACCTAAAAAGGTAAGTATTTTTTATTATATTTTAATTACAATGATGAAAATCTTAAAACGAATGTATGCATTTAATCAGAAGATACACTTACATTAATTCTGTTTTTTCCAGGACCATCTAAAAAGAGGTTGTAGGTGTACTTTTTAAATTAATGTTAAAGTAACAGTTGCCGTCGTCATAATGTTCATTAATATAAGCTTCGCCTAGTACGCCCTCTATTCTCATTTTAATTAGAAAGTCCTAGCAATACAATATAAAATCTAGCATAGCGTGAAAACAGGCAAAAAGTCCTGTGTCTAGGCGTCGCGGCATTCATAATTTATGAGTATGATAACGAGTGTAAAACTGAATACTGTCTAAATAGCTTTATAAAATTTAAGTCCTCAAATTTCAAGTAAAATATTTTATAATGCAGTAAATGGTAATATATTTTAGTGATAGTACAAACTAAAGTATTATAAAAGTTATTTATAGCCAGCTTAAACTTTGATAAATTATTCTTTTACTTTTAAAGTGAAATACCAAACATTTTAATGATCAATTAATTAGACATTTGAGTAACAATTTTACAACAATTCCCACGTGTTTGTTAAACTACTCGTACGTAATTAACTTGTTTAAGTTGTTTAAACGGGAGTTTAAAATATGTGGTAAAATTCGTCGTACATCGACGGTGGAGGTACCACCGTTTAAGAGGCACAATTTAAAGTCTAATAGCAAGAGTGCTTTGTCTAAAAGAGACTTGAAGGGAAGTTTCCTTTAATATGAAATAAACTTATATGATGCGTTCCAAGTTATTTTATTTGGGAAGAGAGACAAACGAGCGTACAGGCCACCTGATGTTATGTAGTCACTGCAGTCATGAACATCCACATGTAACTTCAAACAGCACTGGAAAGTCCCGTATGAGGTAGTATGGAGATATGTTGTTTCTTCTGAGGACTAATATTGGCTGGCATTTAAGTGTAGCTGGCAACTGCACCATCAACCGAAACACAAGAGTGGTATCTTCCCGGAGGAACTATAGTTCTACCATTTTTATTTTAGTTTTAGTCGAAGCACTTTCAAAGTTAAGTCAATAAATCAATAATAAGACAGGGTAAGAGATTTGACAAATCCTGTTTTTAGAATTTAGAGTTTCTAATCTATAAAATATTTAAAGATGGTTACAAATTTTCAAAGCTGGTCCTTAATGCTTAGTGCGGCCAGAATTTGCTATTTATGAAATATTATTATAGTTATTTTGGTTTCACGTTGATCGCGTCGCAAGGGAAGACCAAGCTCCAACCACATTACGCACAATACAAATTATTACAAAAGAATGTACATCTGCGATTTGTTTGATACATCTGAAACGAGTTAACACTTTCCCTGCGGCGTACAACACTACTGTGTATTAATTGGCGTCACGCACTTACGGCTTACCTGTGTTGTACGTAAAAATCTGTATGAATTATGCGCGAACACAAGTGCAGTATTTACGTCGGCGCTACAAGATTGGAGGCTGTCATTACGTCTCTGTATTCGCTGTCGTGTATTTGCTACACTGATGCTAAAAATACAATATTTATGTGAATTTTTCGGCGCATCCCCAGTCTAGAGAAAATAGCTTCAGCTTATTGCCGTTTCCCGCTATTCTTACTCGGTGTAATATATACATAAGTGCCGTAATCAAAGTGTTAATACTACAGAAATACATATTTTTTGGTTAAAAGCATAATCACCATTAGGAAAAGTGATTCAAGAAACTAGGAAGTTTCTTGAATCTCATGAAAATAGGAATCTTAAACAAAGAATTACGTAAAATAAGCTACGTAAGAAAAATAAACAAGAAAATTCTGTTATTAACCTGAATAATTACAATCTCGGCAAGTGTCGGAGATGTTCGCTTTAGGTAGACCACAATTCAATTTCGTCGTTCGTCGCACCTCCACTTTAAATTCAATATAATAATGAGACAAGCCTCAGTCCTCCGAAGAATTTTTTTAATGAAAAGCTTAAAAATATCATAAAGGCACCTCGACCTTTACAAATATAATTGATAACAGAAAGATTTCATAAGTTTCGGCACTGAACTGATTTTGTTACTTAGTCCTTTACAAAAGTCTAGTGCTTGGTAATTTTTATTATCATCATGGAATTTTAAAGAAAAATCGGTTTTAAAAACATTAGAGACTCGTAAAAGTATTGAAATATTCTAGCATCCTATGATGAAGTTGATAAACTCTTTCTAGGGATATAATTCAAAGAATCATGTATGCTGGCTGGGTGTATTTTAGTGGATCATAATTTATCCAGTAAGTAATTTTCTCCTAGCAACGTGGAAATTTACCCGCATTTTTCGTAAACTTTATCTACTGAATTCGGTAGACCCGAGATATCCTTAAAAGTTTTTGTTTCTTTCTTCTGGAACCCAAGCAATAGACAGCACCCAGTACTTTTTGTTCGTTATGGTTATCGAAAAAGTTAAGCTAGGGTACATAATAGAGGTTTATTTGATACAGTTCTAGAATTACATTTAAGGTTGTGAAACAAAATAATTCTGTATTTTACATACACATATGCGAGGTATTTCAACTGAATGTTGAGAGGTGGCAATACCTGATGCATTGCAAGATGCATTTGTCGACCTTAAATAGGTTTTTAATTCTATTTCGCGTTGATTACATATTATAAAAATGCTCGTTTAACCTCTTTTTATGTGAGACAAGTAGCAAACGAGCATGTACGCCACCTGATATTAAGTATTCGTTGCAGTCCATGGACATCCACATCCAAACTCAAACAGTATCGATGTTTTATACTAGATCGTATAGATACTAGAAAAATATGAAATTTGCCACTTTCTATATATTTTAATAAAATCAGAGTACAATTATTAATATATTTTTCAATTGGTATATCTACAAAATATTTAGAAGATACCGATTAAAACCATCACAAGTAACTTAATTAAAGGAAACAAGATAACATTCAACCGTCCTTTTCTCTCACAAAACTAATTAAGCAATTAAAATTTTCTGCATTAAAAGTAATTTCTGAGCGTCTTTCAACAGATTGTATTAACAAATTCGAGACAATTTAGGCCCTTACTCCGTTTCTTGTTTAAAGCCCTTAAGTTAGTTATAAAGTTTTAGAAGAGATAATTACAGCCGACGCATACTCACGGACACTATTGTTCTTAGGATTATACATTTTAGTTTTATTTTAATGTCCTTCCAAAAATGAAGTAAGTTTTAACGACGTTTTATTCTGTCTAAAATTTTCGCCAATTTTCAAGTAGAGGTGAAACTGCAGGGCAGTGTATAAAATTCGGGTAGTTTTAAACAAAATAACTTCATCATTAACCTATTGGCGATTCATGAATTTTAGTGTAGAAAAAAGTAGGAACTATGCTCTTAAAATATAACGTACTTATCTAAAACAAAAGGTACAAAAACCCAAATGGGTTCGCCAACTACACTTTGATTCTATACAAAAACTTTCCTTTCCACGTTAGTAACCTACGAAATTAGTGAAATTGCTGTTAGTGGGGTGTGAAAAAATGCAATTATGCCCTCGTCAGGTCATTAACAATAGTTAAAGAGAGCTCGCGTTGTGCTGTGGGAGCATGAGTTACTTTACACTTACTTCATACGAAGTTAGAATCTGGAAATTACACTGAACCTAATGTGAATTTAAGGCAAGCATAATTATATAATATTCTCTTAGTAGCGGTCGCGTTTCAATGTTAGTTGTTTAAGACAAATGTTGGTTGTCATGGCAGATATGAAATCGATAGAAAGATTTATAAACTAAGAAAACCAATAAATATGAGTAATAATAAGCAAAAACCTTGATTATGTGTTTGTTTTAAAAACAAATAAAAAGGTAGGTAGTGGTGGCGACAGTGTAATGCCGTTTTTCCTTTGTTTGATTTCATTATTGTTAATGCAAGTAGCAATTATATCTAATGCCAACATAGTTTTAATATATTCAAAACCTCAATAATTCAAAACCTATACTGCCTCTGCAAGACACAAATGTTACCATTTGCTATCACAGGTTGTTTGAAAAATATTATTTTACAAAGAAGATCGATGTAACCATTTTATTTCAGAGCTATAAGATTTAATGCTTACGCGCTTAAAAGATTCATGGTCATCGTACTGAAAATAATAGCAAAGTAATTTAAAAGGTAAAGAAGTGACGTTTAAAGATAATCAAGCCTACAGTTTGCCATTGAACGCAGAGGCAACGAGTAGCTTTGTGAAGTTATTAGCGCCATAAAAGTAAGAGACTTAACGATAGCCAGCAGAGATCCACAATGTTCCCGAGAAATAATCGAACGACATCTTACAAGCAGATAGTCTGTTTAAGACAAAGGAATATTTTCTAGCCTATTATCAAAATTATAGACGGTCGGGAATAAGGTGGAAGACAATGGCGGCTCGTACTTCGCTATGTCTTATTTTAATGGCGCCGTCCCAAGAGCCTATATTGCATTTTATGAACGGAATATTGTCTTAGACATTGTATTGTCAAGAGTCGACGAAGGAGACAATTACGTCGGTAGTTAAGTTTTGGCGCTTTGTGTTCCGATCGGCTCCTATTTATTATTTTGGTTTGTTCAACTCAGATGTTGATAAAGGGCTTTCACCTACAAAGACACTTTTAATATCAGTTCCGTTTCTTTGGCTATAGTTGGTATACCACAGAATAATTCCTAGAGATTTGATGTTTATGTACCTCTACGTCTCCTTCGAATTAGATAAAATTTTATGTAAATACCGACTTACAAGTAAACAAAAATATCTCAATTAACTATTTACTCATGATATTTTTAAAGACAGCTTTTCATAAACATTTTCATTATATTTGAAATTGTAACAAATTGTGTAGCTGTAACCACTTGTTGGAATTAATATTGTTCATCTCACAGCCAAACACACCAAAACACACACACAGACAAATTTATAACACAGTCGCTTGTTTTATGTTAATGTTATGACGAAGTATAGTAAACGATGAGTGATATATTATCTATATCTTATTTATTAAGAAATTGTCATATGTCATGGATAGTATTTACCTTGTTACAATTAGTATTGAAATAAATTATTTCTCATACCGTCTCATTCTCAGGGAAAGATTAAAACATAATAGTTTTGCCATGGCATAATATTATACTAAGATAGTATTAGTAATGGTAGGAGCTACAATAAACATCTTCGCAACGAAGTCACAGCAAAGAATATTTTCATAATGTACTGTGTACATAATAATCATCACCAGGCAAGTAATAAAAAGTTTTCACCACTTGAAGTTAATGATAAAAGCTTGACAGAAGACCATTTAAACTAACATTTGCGTGTAAGTATAACGACATCAGTAGACAAGTTTGAATACGTAACTGCCATGCAGGTTCACATGAGCGGAAAGCATTTGACGTCAGTGAGACGTACGCATGGTAGGGACAAAAAAGCTAAGAGGGCGGAACGGTAGTACACCATCGGAATGACCGACAACCATCCCACGTCCTAGCTACGTCTTTACGTTCTTTAACAAGCTAAGGGGAAAGCACTAAGCAAGCACTTAAATTAAATCTTATATTTAAATTAAATTAAATACTTATTTAAATATCTTAGAACTTCCGCAGTGAATGCAGCATTCACAATATGAGTAAAATAAATTATAACCGTCTTTGAATGCGGTTGGTATTATAATTACCGGAGCTTAAATACTACCCGGTTGTATTTCACGTGTATATTATACAGGACGTGTTATGTAGGTTCAAAGGAGTAATGGAACAATTTTTTTTAAAACTCCTAGTATAAGATACATTTTTCTTTTATTCAGTTATTTTATCCATATAAAATCGCGAATGAACGAACAGGTCAAATATATCGGAGTTTTTACAAAATAAAAACGTTGCAAATTATTTTATTTTATAACTTGTAGTAATAATATTAAAACAAGTATCAGTACGCGGTACATATCTTGGGTCACTTAATAATTAATTGACTTGTAAAAAGGAATTTGACTTAATTTAGGAGCACTTTCAGTTTAAGATAAGTATACATAAAAACATTGGGAAGTAGTGAATTTATCAGTTTTTTAAAATTCCCGTTTCTGGCGCATAAATAAATAGAATTTAACAAAGCTTGCAGGAACCGTGTTCTGTGAAAGTAGTTCTTTGTACAAAGAAACAACCGGGCTTGGTGCTGGCATCAAAGTAGGCTTCAAAAGAGCCAAGTGGCTTGTAACTTGTTTAGGTATTTTGGATTCGTTAATCTATACGAAATATTATTTTCGTTTCTAACGACAGAAATATTATCCAATCGTTGTATATTTTAAACTATAAATCTTAAACCAATGTAAATAGTCAAATTTTTAAGCTTAATTTTAGTATTTATCTCAATTCTTGTGCTTTTTATGGAGCATTTTATAAATTTATAGATTTTAGACGGAAAAAAGGTTTAGTACCGTGTCTAACATACTCTACATTCTTTTAACTTGTAATAATTGTCATTTTGGTTACTTTACTGAAGTAAATCATACCTGTAAATATAATCCAAAATTCATTCTAAAAACATTTCAAAAGTTATTTGCGAGCAGAGACTTATATAAGAATTATAAAAGTAAATAATATATTCCTTAAAGTTCGATCGTTAGCGAGACACACGTCGATCGCAATCCCAATCATGATATAAGATTAAAATAGTAAGTCTGGGTATTTGTGTGTTCGTTTTTATGTGTCCTGTGTGTCTATGATTCATTGAAATTTAATGCGAGGACATAAGTTGAGAAAGGAATTATTTATTAATTTATTTCTGCTATGTTATCCGCTATATTTTCATAACTACTATTCTCCGGCTTCTTATTTATAAAGTTTATATGGGTCATGAAAATTCTCCCACACGTGTGCAAGTTGAAAGCAAATGAAAATAAATCCGCACTACCACGATAAGGAAAAGCTGGCCGTGTGGCGGATTAATATGATTTATCCACAAACGAAATGTAACCTAAAGGTAAATAGTACACTAGTACACAGTATAGTATAACTACTTATTATCATTATTTTTTAATATTGTCAGTTACTATTTAAGAAAATAGGTAATTGAATAAAGTATATTGGAACACATTTTTAGTAGCGGGGTACCACCGCTGCCTTCATAATTCGCCATAAGGAAAATTTTGTTTCGGTTGGAGACGTGCGGTATCCGGCCACATTTCAAAGCGAGCCGACCATTTCATTTTCAAGAGTAGAATCGTATCTGTGATCGATTCCAGGCTGGTCTCTTGTTCTATATGAAGTAGGTTACAAATATTTATTTTGTATTTTGTAAGTTGGATACAAATACTTTATGGAGGCAGTGACAATGCAGATGCCATCAGCTATGGAGCTATCAGATGGACTACATGCTCAGTAGCTTCTTTAACTTCATAAAATAAAACATATTGGTTGTTTTTTTTTGTGTTTTTAATCATTTTAACATTAAAATATAGCTATTTATAAATAATTTAAAAAATCTTACTTTACCTTTTAAGACGTAAACATAGTTTAATATGTTTTCTTTTATAAAATAAATATCTAACTATATTAAAGGATTAGAAGGATAAGTGAAATTTATTCAATGTCGTCGATATAACATAAACTGGTCAGACGTGAAAAGGTTTCAATTATTCATCAAAAATAAATGCTATAAATTATACTTAAATTTTAACTCAACATTCGATACAATAGTATACACATCAAAGTAAATCTATCTAAATAAAACGAGAGAACATTAAAGATTTCGTTAAGCACATTTTCGCTCTAAAAATTTTTCGGTAACATTTATGTATAATGTTTTTTGGAAAATGGCATTTTCACTTGTTATTACGCCTCTATAACCTCGAGAAGAGCCACGGGCGCAAGTTGTAGAAAAAGAAAATAGCAACAGAGGTAACTTAGCTGAATTTAATTCGTGCTAACATAATGAGTTAACTTGCAAAGTAATTAACTTGTGTGTGGTTAAGGTAATGGCTTTCTTAATAGCTATAGTTTTATATTAGTGTCTAGACTTGATTTAAGTGTCTGTAGATGGTACTAATGCTTTGTATTTGCTTGTATTGAAATACGAGTATATGTATTGTTTCAGTTTCTATAAGTATAAGGGTAAAATATTAAAATATAAAATAATGTAGTATTTACATATTTTACGTTATTAAAATTCTTCTCGGAAAATACATATTGCATAGAATTATACGCTCCAAAATTTCAAGAACATTATCATTTCATAATGTCGTTCATATTAACTTAGAGAGGTAAATATACACGCAATTTTCATCCATTCCGTTTTTAATGACTTTCACTGACACGGCGCAAAACCCCTCATTTTACACTTTGACGCGTTCACTTACGCCTATTCCTATTGCGATGACATTTTCCAATGGAAACGAAAATAAAACGGAACGACCTCTGCACAACCATCTTTTCCCTCGACAATAAAGTCTAAAATGGAACGCGACCAAGCTTTAAGCAGTGCGACTTTTGTCTATTCCGAGTCTTCAAGGATGAAGTATAATTTATTCCGGATGCGAAAGAAACCATCTCACTTAGTTTTCATTCAAAACTGGACTCTGTATACGGGACAGAAAAATCAAAATATATCAGCCATGTCGACGTATTTACATCAATAAGCTTTCGAGTAGTTTTTGCCGGCAGGTCGTTTTGTCTATTGGTAATATGAGACTCGGTTCGCACCTCTGAACAACAAAGCCTTACTTTTTCACACTTTTATGAAAAGAGTGCACAATGGAGTCAGCATGTGTGTTAATTGTAGTGTCGTGTCACAATTAAATTAAACGTCGGTTTAGTGCTCGCGTCGCGTTGCAATCGGCGTGTGTTATGAAACAGTGTTCTTCAGTTAATTACTGTCTACTCTTTTTAAGATTTTTGTGTTGGAAACTCCATACGCTGCTACGGTACAGATAATTGAGAGAGCTAACAATTGGCGCTGTAGATGTATTCTTACGGGAGATGGAATTGAAATTAATTATCTCTAACAGGGATATCTTCGTAGTCTGGTTTCTCAATTATTCCGACAACTTGAGTTTATTCCCTCCGTGTCTGAACGATCGTAAAATAATAATGAAGCTAGTCGGAAATACCGAGCGCTGACCAATACTTAACTGAAGCTTCGGCATGCCAGGCGCACCAACCTCGCAGGAAATATGAACTTTGAGAGACACTCACGTATATCTAAACTAAAACTATAAGCGCAATATCTGAATTATAAAATATTTCACGGGAAGAATGTAAATTGTCGACTATTTGAAAATTTTCTGAGTAATTTGAATTTTTAAATAGCCGAGAGCCGTGAAATGAAAAAGGAAATTAGCTAGAACTTTCGCTTTGTGGAGATAAGGTTTTAAGAAAATGTAGATGAGAGGTAAAATTATTGCATTTAATTTTAAAATAAATTATTACTTCGTGATATATTTCATATTTTTAATCCACTTCGTTCCTTAGAATAACTCAAAATAATATTTTCTAAATATTCTAGTAATTCAAATAATTCACGTTTTTTGCCTGTCATTTGTTATATTCTTTGAAAGGTTTTCATGAATTTTAACCTTTACCTTTTTTGTATTACGCTTTACATTACATTAAAGTGGTACTTACCAAACTCAAAATCTTGCTTACTACATTGAATATCAAAATAATTTATTTTAAGAATAGATAAAAAAATATATGCTATGAAAAAGATTTTTTGAAAAAACTAAGTGACAATTCGGTGGGCACATAGAAATTTTATTCAGGATAAAGTTCTACTCAGAGAAGTATAATAATTTTGAATTTATATTCAGATCATGTGATCGTAAATCTAGAAGGTAGGTATCGATTTTGCAGAATGATGGCCTAATTCCCGACCCCACTTTAGCGTAAGGGTAACAGTTAGTGGGACCACAAATTACAATAATTCTTTCAGGATAATGCTAAAACAGTTTTTGTAGTAAAATTATTTTTTTCTTTTTCTTTGGTTCGTTTTTAGGTTGAATGCACTTTAACTAATTACATCGTATGGTTAAAATATTATTAATATCTTCTTATTTTTTTTAAAGTAATGCGTTACCCTTCTTCTGTGTCAAGACTATTCAGAAGTTATGCAAATTTGCAGACAGGTTATTTTTATTTTTTAGGGTAACATAAATAATATGAATATTGTACCGAACAAATTGAAATGTATTTGAAAAAGATTGAAACTACAAAAGGTTTATATGCAATTTATATAGAACATTATATGCAGTCTTTTCGTTGTAGGGTTTTCTTTAGCTTTAATTTAGTTTTAGTTCTTTATGTTTTGGTGTTACTTCTTCTAACTTCTCTTCTTCTTTGTAATATGTTCAATAATTTCGCTAGTCCTTTGAAAATTGCGAGCTTGGTTCCCCCAGTAACAGGTAAGACAGCATAGCTTGCGGCGACGTCTGTCATGTGGGAGAGATTTCCCCTTTCCCGTGTCTTCGTACTTTTTACATGCTTTCACACTCTCGGCCATCGACGACGGGATGAGAAAACTTTGCGAATTTTACGCAGACCTCAGCTATTTGAGGACTTAAGTAGTTTACATGTAGGGAGAGAAAATTTCGTAAAGTTATCCTCTACTGTAAAGAAAGAGGGCTTAAGAAAACGCGATTTTGAACAAAAGTAACGTTTACGTCCGTTTGGTGTTCCGAGTGGTTGATCATGTTTTATTTGTGGTTGAATGGAAACGTGTACTGACATTTAAAATTAATCTTCAAATGTAGGAAACTGAAAATACTCATTGACATTTTATTATAGATACAAAATGTAGAAAATAGCATAGAATTGACGGCTTCTTATTTGAGGAGCCTGAATTCATATGTCATTTAAATTTCATAATTTTAATTTTGAATGTAACTCCGTAACAAATAAGAGGAACAATATTCGGTGTTCTGCATTTTAATGAGCTCCACTAGTCTTAAACGCTATAGTTACCCTACTACAAAAAGTACGGCTGAATTTCAGACAAACTTTGTAATCGTATGTAGATATGTAATGCCAGTGAGAATTGCCTGCATCAAATTAACATTATAATAACATTGCGGAACAAATATATAAATTTATATGTTATTTACGGTTTTCTTGAAAGGTAGTTACTGGTTCACTTATGGAGGAAGCATCTTAGACTTTGGGAGCAGCAACGTATCTGTGATGGACTTTGGAAAATAATCTTGTTCTACATATATGCATTTGATACCAGATGTCAGTGAATAGTAATCATTAGGATGAAGGCATTCTCGTCTGCAGTTTAAAATTCATGAAAATATACCACTTATGAAATGTACATACTATACTAGGACATACAATTCTAACAGAAAATTTTTAATTTCCATTGTCGTCTGTATGCTAGTCAATAAACCCCCTTCTTCCTTTCTGATTGGTTTTTCGATTTTAAAAATGGCGGTTTCCGTGTTTCAACCGAGTGCGTACGTTTTGCCCGCAGCCATTCCATTCGGTGCAAATCTGACTGTGCTCGAACTCTTCATGTCATACTCTTTTTACCTGTCATGACCTGCAGTTGCAATCTAGTCATGAATACCCAAATAGATTAATCGGAAACGCAACCTTATGTACGAACATACATACCTAAGTACATAACGAGAAAAATGTACATATTTATATACTTTGATAGGTATACAAATAACGTAGATTTATTTGTGTTGTAGTTGTGGTAATATTATTATGTTTGTAAGAACTTTTTAAATGATTAAATGATGTATATACCAATAAAATATATCACAAACTATTTACATAAGTAATATATATACCTACTAGCAGAATAGGAAAATTTTGTAATGGGAACTTTTCAATATTAATTTAGAAATCGACGATTTAAAAATCTGTATATATTTAAATTATTAACTTCGATATTATGTGATTTACGTGGCTTTTGTTATCAATATGATTATATGTAAAAATTAAAAAAAATATTATTGATGTGTGCATAAAAATTGAATTTTTTATAGGTTATTGGTTAGGTTTTTCCACCTAAAACACTAGTCAAAGTGTGACTACTATGTGAGGTAAATTATCTCTTTACAAAATTTGTTCGTAGCCTATTGTTTGCAAATTTTTTGCCTCGTTCGTAACAAATATGATAAGATATACCGTCATGTGCATACAGTGTGAAATGAGGTTTTGTTCCCAAAAATATTGTGAGATGAGTACAGATATCATCATTCATTCTCAACAGGTTTATAAGTCTCCGTAATTTGTTTTATGTGGCGCCTTAGGGATGTAAAAACGCCCTCCTATTTTTTACTTTTATTAAAAGATGTGGTAAGTAATGTTTGTAGTGTAATTGTTTGGTTAGTAGTTTCTGCATGTTTACATAAATTTATTACTATTAATAATAAAATAGAAGAACGTTATGTTGAGCGGAGAGATACCATTGTGGGCCTCATAATCCACCGTGAAGTAATTCTTGTGTTTCGGCTGAAAAGTTCCTCTACACTTTGAAGTGAGGCGATCATCTCGGTTCTCAAGATTGAGTACATGTTTATGTGCGCCCTCATATAGGATTTTGTTTTTGTTCGAGGTGATATTTGGATGTCCATAGGCTGCAGCATCTCTTAACTTAATAATTTAGATAATTCATGTTTTATTTTATAAGTGGTAATTTTATGGAGAGAGATTGATAAGCGAATGTAGGTAGAGGAATGCTCTTGAAATACTTCTCTGTAAAATTACCGCATTAAATATAAATATAAATATGAATAATAAATTGTTGAAAATGATTATAAATGTGTCTCATTAAAAGTAGTCTTCGACATTATACAGTAAATTGTTTTACTTCAACAATAAACTTCGTTAAGTAATGAGCGTTCATTAATTAATTGATTCAACGACGTGCAAAAAATTTATGAATTTTAATGCTACTTATTTCAATTTCACTGATAAAACTTAACCTTTTAAATACACAATACTAGTAATTATTTCTTGAAACATGAAATCGTAGCAGATAAGTGAAAATAACATCTACGCCTACGCCTACGGAGCATATAACTATATTGGCACATATATATTTTGTGAAATTGAATAATTAAATTAACAGAAACAATAATCATATAGGAGAAAATGTTTAGTGTACAAGTATGAATTTATTTTGGTTACAATACTAAATGTCTTGTCTTATTACGACTTAAACTAGTGCAAACCTTTTTCACTTTTCGTATATATATAAAGAAACGGGCATGCAGGTTACCTGATGTTAAATGGTCACTGCAGCCCATGGACAACCACGTCCAAACTCAAATAGACCGCCTCGGGCAAGCTCTAATGGCTCTACCACCTTTAAATTAAACACTTTCAAGAAACTAGGCAGTATAAATACGGTAATTTTTTTTGTAAATGTGTCAATATGTTATAAAACTAGGGAGACTACTAAATAGGGTATATATTTTTATAATAATTATTTTTTATGGTAAGTAAATAATTTGAAATGAATCCGCATTAGCCAAGAGAACTGGTCGATCTATTGCACTATAATTATTTATTTATTTACATAAAAACGTATGCAGGTAAAAAACAAACATTGTGTTTTAGCTGGAGGGGTGTGGTTGCCGGCTGCACTTATAGGCAAAGTTACTATTTACATTTTTTATTTATTGTTAATTCTGTTAGGAGGCTACAGCTTATTTGGAAGTAGGTTTTCCTTCCTTGAAGCAATTAGGGGAAAGGCCACCTAACGATTTTCAGATGACACATGCAGCCAGTGCCAGTAGACTTCCTGCACTTAACTTTCAATGACCAGTGGTAGAATTGCAATTTAATTGCTGGCTGTCTACATCAGGCACATTTCGATCTTTGGACATGGTACGACGATCTTCTACATCTCCTACACACTGGGTCTTATTTCGGCATTTATCAATCGAAGTACCCTTCGTTATTTAGTGGGTATTTGACAATGCTTCTTAGTCTTCAGAAATATAAATGCGTTTGCATATAACCTCAGAATACTTCCATTTTGTTTGAGGATAGATGTAAATGGATGTCAGCTGCTGTTACTAATCGTATTCAGATGGAGTACATGTACACTTGCTACTTCGTGGTCATAAGAAAGAAAGTCATAAGAAAAAACCTTTAACTATCTTCCTCCATATAGTTTTTTCGCTACCTTATATCAATGTTAGTTCAAAATCCGATTTAGAATATCCAAACAGTTTATATTATGCAAAATCGTGCAATAAAGCGAGGCCCTATATCCGCTATTACCTTATGAATAAATTATCAATCAAGTAAGAGCAAATATCGTAGGATCTTGGAGCGCAAATAAACGAAGGTATACAGGCAATCAATAGGGTTCTAGCCGGCATACCGAGTGCCCGTCTGCATATCCAAATGCCTGCGTCCGGATATTCGAATTATTCCGACCATGATAGCTATAGAAATTGAAACAACACCAAGTGCCCGGAATGCCAGTAATGGCGACCGCTCGCGATACCACGTGTCCATATATTGAATTTCAAAGATGATTAATGAGATTATATCCAATAGTTATAGTTTAGAATGAATGGCTATTAGCGAACAATATTGGTTACAGATCTAAGTCCGTTTTGGAAATAGTATTCATGGTATTTGATTTACTGTAGTCGTTTTGGGGTAATATTCTATTTTATCAATAGAACGAAATATAGTAGTTAGTGTATGCTTAAATTTACCATTAGTTAAAATCTACATGTTTATACCTTGAAGGATTTTGTGTATAAAATAGTTTTTTAATAAAAGTTACTCTTTTATAGAAAAATGCAATGGGGGAATAGGACATACTAGACCTTATATAAGTTAATCGAGAACTTTCTTAAAAATAGATAGTTCTATTATTTAAATTTATTTATTAATCACCTACTTCATTTATATTCACTTTTTATTTATAACTCTAGCTGTAAAGGTGGGGTAACTATAGTTCGACCGGGGAGGTACTACCGCCGCCGTCATAATCCGCCATAAAGCATTACTTGTATTTCGGTTGGAGAGGTGTGGTTGCCGGCTACACTTTGAAGAGAGGCGATCTTCTTAGTCCTCAGGAGTAGCAACGTATCTATGTTCGAGCTCAGATAGGATTTCGGTCGTGTTTATGGTTGTTCGTGGATGTCTATTGGTTGCGACTACTTGCCATCAGGTGGTTTGCGTGCTCGTTTGCTATTCGTCTCAAATATATAAAAAAACTCAATTATCAGTATATTTTCCATTATAACTTGAATGATTAACTTCCTAGTTTTCATCCTTAAAAAACCTTTTACAATATTGATAAAAATATACGGAGTTGTTATATTCCAGCGTGATTAACGATTTAATACATAAGATTGACATGTAAATACCATAAACGAAACAATACTCAGATCCGTAAAACTGGTTTCTCATCTTTGTTCTGCTCAGTATCCGAGTATTAGAATCGATAAAACATTAGACATCAAATCACTTCAAAAGTAGCATGTCCACTTTACTCACGTAGCAATAACAAAAGCTCATCCGCCCGCCGTGGCCTCAAGAGCTTTCATTTTTCATTATGGAGCCTAATGCATTACCGTCTACACGCAGAGAAAGTTCTATGTATGGAGAACTGATTTAAATGAGTTTCCATTTCTCGTGAACCGACTAAAAATTAGTTATAAGTTAGTGTTTTGTTAATCATATTATTTTAATGAAATACGATAAAATACATAAGCGAAAAGAGAAAATTATATTATCATAAAAATATTTTATCACTCTTTGAATCATACGTTACCTTACAATATATTCATAAGGTAAATAAATTTCAACGAATTTAACGCTTTAAAATTAAGACTAATTGAGTGTTTATAAAGAAGTCGTTTTAGATACGTGCAACCACCCGTAAAGGTTAACGATTTTGAAAACGACTATTAAAACGATATTACAAGCTCGGCTTTGACCACGATTCATTTCGCTTGAGTTGATATGATTTTCCTCCAAACGTCCACCTTTGACATTTGTAAACCCAATAACGCTAGGCTAAATGGAAAGATTGAAGACATGTACTTTATATTTGTAAACACGTTTACCGGAGTAAATACGCTTCAAATAAATCGCTCTAAAAATTAAGAGTAAATATTTTAACGACTAAGTAGGTCCTTTAAAGAAACGCTAGACGTTGGTATTTAAAACGTATGCTCAGATCAGTTTTAAAAAGAATATATGTATAACTGAGACATATGTTTATATGCCTTGCATGACTACGTATGGTCTCAAAAGTTTTTGAAATCTATCAGTTTCAGGAACAATTTCAATCGTTACTATATCTACAAACGCTTTGCTTACGATGTCAAAATTTTGACCCGATTATATTTGTATGATAAGCTGACTTAAACTAACCACCAACTGACCAAATTGCAAATACTATCAACCGGATAGTCAATGTACTAGACCATGTATTGTTTAACTTGACTTTTTCATAGGTCATCATTGTATTTTGTTGTAGTTTTTCCATTTTAAGAACGAATACATGCGATAGACGGAAAATTTACAGATGACACCGTTATTTCTAATAATAAGAAAGAATTATTGGCTTGAGTTGCAGGCGATTTGTCGTCTACTTTTGTGAATAATTGTCTCCAGAAATAGGGCAGTATTCAGTTGAAAATGAAATGAATCGTTAAAGTGCGAATTTTAACCATCGCTGCATGTAACTATCTGTAAAAGTCGTAAGACATGTGAAATGACGTTTTCCTATAGAGTCCTCGTTTTCTGGATAAACACGTCTGTTAACAATTATAGATAAGATAGAAAAGATCGTATAAATTTGCTGTTAGTATATATTTTTTTTGTTTACTTTTAGTTCATTTATTTTTAAGTTAGCAAAATTAGTAGCAAAATTAATGCAATATTCTCGATATTTTCAATTGCAATTCCGAGAAAACTTTTATATGTTTATACAGACACAAGTCGAATACTTATCGAAATTAGCACCAAGCTTCTAGTGGGGTGAAATTTAATATTATAATATTGTGTCGTACAAAGGAAGTGGCGAGAAGGAATAGTAATACTTCGGAGTACTTTATGGATTTAAGCGTCGTATTTTTAAGGCGACGAAACGTGACCGGCATCCCGAAGAACCATTGTTCGGTTTCAAGCAGTTTTTCAGAGTTTTCTAAGTTTCTCGTACAAAAGCGAACTCACTTATTTGAGTTACAGACACATAATAAATTCAAAAGTAAGCAGCTAATAAAAAGAGATGACAAGGGGTGTGAAATTAATAGAGATTGCTTACTCAGACACAATGCTTATTTCGGTAAAAATGTTCTT